>APFE031533424.1:52372-75532 GCA_000404065.3 Pinus taeda
ATGAACAACAGAGTTTAGGATCAGATTTGGATGATTTTGTAAACCAGATAGCAGAAAAGGATGTTATACAATTGAAAAGCAACATAATTCTGAAAGGTTTGGTGCCTCTTGAAGAATTGTTTGACCAAAATGATGTGGCAAAGAATCCTAGAGTAATTCCCTCTGAAACAGAAGCAGAAGACTGCAATATAGGAACCTGACAACAGCCTAAGTTCGTTAAGCTCTCAAAATCCTTGACTCCTGAAGTTAGAAAGAAATACCTTGACTTGATGCGGGAGTATTCAGATGTTTTTGCATGGGAATATGAGGATCTTAAAGTACATGACAGAAGTATCATTCAACATACCATCCCAATAAAAAAAGATCGAAAGTCTTTTAAGCAAAAGTTAAGAAGAACAAATCCTTTATTGTTGCCTCTCATTGAAAAGGAAGTCAATAAACTATTTGATGCAAAGATTATTGTTCCCCTTAGATTTTCAAAATGGTTGTCAAATTTGGTACTAGTGAGGAAGAAAACAGGAGAGAAGGCTTTGTGTAGACTTCAGAAATCTCAACAAGGTGTCTTTAAAGGACAATTACCCCTTCCCTAAGATGGACCATATATTGCAGAAGCTGGTTGGCTCGAGAAGAATGTCCATGCCTGATGGTTTTTCAGGGAATAATCAGATCTTGGTGCATCCGGATGACCAAGAAAAGACAACTTTCATCACTCCCTGGGGTACCTTCATGTATGCCAAAATGCCCTCTGGGCTGATGAATGTAGGGGCCACCTTTCAGAGGGCCATGGATATCGCATTCGCTGATGAAAAGGATAAATTTATCATCATTTATCTTGATGATATCATTGTTTTTTCAGATTTTGATTTTGACCATTTGAAACATTTGAGACAAGTTTTTGAGAAGTGCATAAGGTATGGCATATCCTTGAACCCGAAGAAGTCCCATTTTGCAATGGAGGAGGGCAAGTTGCTTGGGCATATCATCTCAAAAGATGGCATCAAAATTGATCCAAACAGAGTGGCTGCAATTAAGAAGATTGATGTCCCCAGGAGTAAAAAGGAGGTACAGTCATTTTTGGGCCAAATTAACTTTTTGAGGAGGTTCATTCCTAATTTAGAAGAAATCATCAGATTTTTCACTGATATGCTAAGGAAGGAAAGTGAAATCAGATAGACTCTTGAAAATAAGAAATATTTTGAAGAAATTAAAAAGGCTTTAGCTACTGCTTCTGTTTTGGCAAGTCCAAATTATGCTAGAGATTTCATCATTTTTTCTTTTGCATCCAAGCACACTATTGCAGTGGTCCTCGTGCAGAAAAATCAGCAAGGTAATGAGCAGCCCATAACATTCTTCAGTAGAGGTCTAAGAAATTCTTCCATCAAGTATAACATTATGGAGAAACAAGCATATGCATTGGTAAAGGCTTTGAAGGATTTCAGAGTCTATGTGCTCCATTCCCATGTGGTTGCATATGTTCCTAATGCTGTTGTGAAGGACATTTTAAGACTGCTAGATCCTGAAGGTTGGAGGGGCAGATGGATAGCAACAATTTTGGAGTATGATGTGGAGATTAAACCTAGTAAGTTGATAAAGGTTCAAGGATTGGCCAAATTGATGGCAGATTCATATCTCAGTGTGTTGGACATAAACGTTATTGCTCGTTTGTCTAATGACAGCAATGAAGAATCTATTCAACAAGTATTCGAAAGGTTTCTCTCCTCCCCTTGGTATGCTGACATAATTTATGTTTTGCAACATTTATAGGCTCCTTTAGAGTTGACCAAAACAAAAGCAAGATTTTTGAAGTTGAAGGCTGTAAAATTCTGCATCTTAAATCAGTTTCTCTATCGGAAAGATTCAGGAGGTGTGTTGTTAAATTGTTTGTCGTAGGACGAGGCCCAGAAGGTTATGGAGGAATTTCATAAAGGAGATTATAGAGGGCATCATGTTTGGAAAGCCACAACAAATAAGATCTTAAGGGCTGGCTTTTACTAGCCATCTTTATTTGCTGATGTGTACAAAAGGGTATCAAGCTGCCATGAATGCCATATTTTTGAAGGAAAGAGAAAGCTCTTACCCTTACCCTTGAAACCTATTGCAGTGCAGGAAGCTTTTCCGAAGTGGGGTTTGGATTTCATTGGGGAAATCCATCCCTCATCTTCAGGTCAACACAAATGGATTATAACAACCACAGATTATTTCAAAAAATGGATAGAATCGGTATCAACCAGGCAAGCCATGGATACAGTCATCATTCAATTCCTAGAAGGTAACATTCTTTTGAGATTTTGTTGTTCTCATAAATTAATCACAGACATCTTGCTGCCTCTAAGTCTAAAAGAATGGTTGAATTTTGTCACAAATATCACATTGTACTTGATCGCTCAACAACATATTACCCGCAGGGTAATGGCTTAGCTGAGTCCTCTAACAAAAGTCTGGTAAGAAATTGCTACAGGATATTTATGCCTTGTGGGTTGATCGGGTAAATACCAAAAAATCAATTGGTATGTCTCCTTTCCAGTTAGTGTATGGGACAAATGTTATTTTCCCTACTTCTTTGGGAATTCCAGTCATGAAATTATTGCAGGAAGAGTATACATAACCAAATGACATGTAAAGGAGGATTAACCAAATGATTCAGTTGCAACAAACTAGAGAGGAGGTGTACAACAACACTCAGACAATTCATGACAAGATAAAGAAAATCTTTGATCGGAGGACAAAGGTTGAGGGCTTTCAAGCTGGTGACTTGGTTTTAAAATGGGATGCTAGAAATGAAGAAAAAGGGAAGCATGGTAAATTTGAAAACCTTTGGAAGGGACCTTTCAAGGTTGCCGCATTTCACGGGAGCAATGCATACTTGCTACAAGATTTAACAAGGGAGTTACTTTCGGGAGGGCCTGTGAATGGTAGGTTCCTCAAGGATTATTTCACTTGAATTTTGCTGAATTTCATCACTACATTGTATATATTATTTAATTTTCAGTATTGCAGGTGTGGGTAGTTGATTATCACAATTTGAAGCTCGGTGAGAAGGCCCTGAGATTTTGATGGCCTACTGCCATTTTTTCAGAATGTAATAAGTTTTTGAGTCAATTTGAGTTAGTTTGGAGTTAAGTCAAGAAGTTGATAAGCCCAATGGTTACACACTTGGTCTACGGTGTTCTTGGTGCCTCACAGGGAGGATGCCATCCCCATTGGAACCACTGTTAGTATCCTATAGTCATAATAGTCAAAAAATAAATTGTCTTTCAAATTTTGTCAAAAGCATAAAAGTGTGGCTATGATCTTATGGAAGATCAAGCTTGAGGTCCTAGGTGGAATAATTTTTTTTTTATTCATGGTAAATACGTCAAAGTGTGCAAAGAGTTACAAAGATGGTCTTTTTATCCCAAGGGGTCAAGTTAGCTAGGTTTAGGGGTCAAGTTACATCAAGTGATCATGAGAAAGATTGTGCTGCCATGCTTTGTCATCATGGGCACAAAATTGTAGGTGTCTTGAGTCAGTTTACATGTCAAATCATGGTTGATCATGACATCAACAAGAGTACAATGGTCAAAAGGACAATTGCTGCGTTTTTGCAAAGTGTTGCGCTTTGGTCTTTCATGTTCAAACAGTAATTATTGCCAGTAAAAGCCGCTCTCAACCACTTTGGGGGGGTTATTTTCATGGTTATCTTCATACAAGATTTCCCAGATCTCCATTATTCCCATCAGAAGTTCGTTGGTGTTCGTGCTTGGTTGCTGTGTAAAGGAGGTAGGGGAGCGCTGCGTTTCTCTCAACCCAATGATCAAATCTCTCCCATAGGTGCAAATTCCAGTTTATTTTAGTTCCTTGGTCTTGAATGGTTACCCAATTACATGCATGAGCAAAGAAAATAACATGGAAACCTGCAAGGTACGTAATTTCATCATTGCTGCTTTTTTGGCCATCACTGCTCTTTTTCCATTTGTTGTGCTTTCTGCTAATCGCTACGCTTTCTTTGTGTGCTACGTTTTTTGTGCTTGTTTTTGCCAAGTTTGCGTTTTTTCTCTGTGGAGCCTCCATATGCAAAGTGAGCCATGGCTTTGGATTGAATTAAAGCTCCTACAATAATCGTTTGTGCCTTAGAGGTGCTTGAAAGCCTATCTTCTCATGCGCTGCGTTTCTGGCGCTGCGCTTGTCTTTTGCATTTTCTGCCACCGGAATAAAAATGTATTAGTTGTCTCGGGGTTTCCAGCAGGTATTTGTACTGATTGGTCTTTGTTATATATCGTTTCCTTCTTAATTTACTATCAAAGATAAAATTTGAGGCCTCTTCTCATTATTGCTATTACTTGTTGCACAAATTAAGTTTGCATTAAAACCCTGCTGCAAACAAGAAACCATGTCCACTCCAGAGGGAAGAAAGCACCAGGGAGGTGCTATTGCCAGATTTGAACCACAAGACCTCACATTCATCAATGAAGACCCAACTATCAGAGTTGCTTCTGAGCAGGTGGGATATATCAGGTTTTGTGAAAAGATTCAAGGGTATAATGCACAACTTATTAAGGAGTTTTCCATGAGCTTTATTGGGTTGGAGGCTAAGGCTGGAACACTCAATTTTCCAGTTACAGAGGTCACAATAGTAGATGTAATAGAGATTCCCCTTCAGGGAGAGTAATTGTTCAAGGGCACGCCCCTTAATATTGCCCACTATAAAGATTTTTTGAAGCCCGAGTATAGAGACAAGGAGTATGGGTCCATTGTTCCTAAAGGGTATCTACTTGAACATCACAACAAGATTTTGCAAGCTATTCAGAGTTATTTCACATGTGAGGGAAGGTTTGGAAGGATTTATCAATGCCATTTCAGACTCTTGATGCATTTTACTGGGAAGAGCCCCTTGAATTTTCCCTTCTATCTATTCAGGAGTCTCAGCAAGATCGCTGACAAAGTGTAGGGGAAACAAAGTCAAGTTCAACCAAGCCTTTTCCACTCTTCCTTAACTAAGTTGTTGGTATTGGAGGAGTCGAATAAAAGAAATCAATCATGGTAGTCATTTGTTGATTCTTCAAATTTGGTGGATGATGTGCCAACTAGTCCCTTGAGCAAGAAGGTAAAACCCTCAGTAGTGGTAAAGGACATCCAATCACCAAATGGAAGTTCAGTAAAGAGGCCCTCAACTACAGTGTAGTTTACAGGAAACAAGAGAGGCAAGAAGCTACATTTTTCCCCAAAAGTGGTGGATGTCCATAAGAAACCCCTCAGTATGTCTGCTGCAAAAAGGCTGCCATTGGAGCAGACATTTGAAACCATGGAGACCATACCAGAAGATGAAGTTGTTGATGATAAAGTTAGGGAGATTGTATAATTGTAAGAACAATTGAAGAAGGCCCATTTGATGATTGCACAATTGCAGTAGGAAAATAGGCAGCTAAAGAATGTTATTCTAGTAAAGACAACTCAACCTAGTGAAGATGTTCCAGTGTTAAAGCTGTAGTAGCTGCTTCCAAATCCAAGGGCAAAGAAAAGGCAATCAAAGAAGACGTTAAGAAGGTAGAAGTTCCAGCAGCTAGGGTTACTAGATCCTCATCTAGAAAACTACAAATCCAAGAAGAGAAGACAGGTAGATGAGGGGAAGTACACCTTTAATAGGTTCATAAGGCAACTGAAGGAGGCTCACAGGGAGATTTCTAAGCTCAAGCAACAAGATGGAATGGCCAGGAAAAAAATGTGTGATCTTTTGGACACCTATCATCCAACCATGGACAATGCCAAATACATGTTGAGAAGATCCCTTCCACTACATAGGCAAATGAAAAATTTATGCAAACATAACATCTATGAGGAAAGAATTAAGAGCCACCAAACAATAGTTAAAGGAAATGGAAGAGAAAGATAGAGGCAGTTTAGATCTGTTGGTTGAGGTAGCCAAAGTTTGAATGCTGGAAGGGTAAAATAACATAGTTTTGATTTTTGACTTTGCTTATAATATGCTTGTTTATGGGGTTGAAGTCCCGGGTGATAATGTTTTGCATATTGTCCCTCTTGCAACCACATTTAGTCAGGATTTTGAAGTTGTTTTGAAGGAGAAACTTTCACAATATTTTTTACCCTAGCTAGTATTAAAGTTAGGGTTTTTGGTGTGGAGATGAACATTTTGCATTGTTGGTGAAGGAAGGTTTGAAAGGGGTATATGCCATGGTTATTGTACTGTCAACATCATCATCAACGTGTGCAGCTTGTCTAGAAACATCACTGTCACTCAAACCATGAAAAAAGATGGCGCCGCGCTATTGAAACCGGCGCTGCGTTTTTGGCTACAAAATAATTTGTCAAAGTTGGAGGCTTTGTGCGGTAAAATAAATCTTCTAAAGAGGAAAATATCCATGTTCAGGCTTATTCATACATGATGAAGTCACCAAGAAACACAGAAATCAACCAGAGATATCACAAGCATGGAGCAATGTGTTTCCTCGCTGAGTTTATGCATTTATGGAGAATTAGGGAGTTGCGCAGTGCCAGGCGCTGCGCTTCCAGACATGCTTCTTTTTGAATGAGTTCACTTAGTCAAAACTTGTTGTAATTTGTTTTTATGGTTTAGGTAATTGTAATAAAGCATTCAGCGACTCACAAGCTCGATTTGGGGCTGAGAAATTAATGTAAAATGCTTAGAAAAGATCTAGTTATGCAGTCCCTAGTCTTTAGCAGTGACTTCTATTTTTATTATAGAAGTTAGAAACTGAAAATCCTAATGAGGAATTTGAACCCTAGAGGTGGGAACTAACTCATTTTGGGCCTATTTATGATATGAATGTAAAGGAAAAAGTTATTTGTCAAGTTAAGGAGAAAAGGACATTGTATTGCACTTATTTTTGAGATATTTTTACACTTAATGAATACAGAGGTGGATTTTTCAAGGATTCTTGAGTTAGTTTTCTTTTGAGATGTGCTTCCTTTCTATGTAAGTTATCTTATATCAGAATCATGCTTTGAATATATCTTCTTGTTGAGTTAAACAAAGATTTGATTTAGAATTCACCCTAAACAGTGCTCTGTTTCAGTTTACTAAACATCAATGTTTTTTGCTAAAATGACAGTTAGAATTCATCTTGATGCTTGATGCTCTTTTGTCATTTTCCATTTTTTCTTCACTCACCCTCCTACAACGAACTCAGACTAAAAAGCTCTAAAGAGACTACCTACATCGCTCCTGTGGAATCTCCAATTTCTCTTCATTTCATCACTAGAAACATAATCAGGTAGACATGACTATATGCCCAATGGATTTGTCTCGTTTCCTACCAACAAACCTTTAAAATTCATACCCTACTTAGCACTATACCCAGCCTAACATCTGAGTAATTGAACTTCCTAGACAGAGAGAGTGCTCTCTAAAGCTAGAAGGGCTAGATTCTAGCTTACAAGTGGTTTTGTGGTTACCTTTAATTTATCTCCTCAGTGTAGGGAAAATTACAGAGAGCTAACAATATCTATAGTTAAGCTCCTAGGAATGAATCCCTAGGTGTATGCTTGTCTGTCTGATCGAAACCCTAGCTTGATCAAGTTTGTTATTGTTCTAACTTTAATGTATTGATATTTTGTGTCTTAGTTACATGATAATGTTGTTATGATATGCTTGTGCATGATTATGAAGTCTTAAATATGTATTTGTGCTAACCTAATTGTTGATGCTCATTGTAGGGTCTGTAACTAAGCCCTAGTCGTAGTTTGATATTCTAGGATATAATGATAATGTTCAACTTTGATGATGAATCTAGGGTTTACAATAAACCCTTGTAGTAGTTAGTCATATTGTTGAAACCTGAGATTATGCTGGGATTGTTTTTGATCGTTGAGGCTTAGTGTCTCATAGATGGAATCTAGGGTTTGCATTAAATCCTAGTAAAAATGTAACATATGAATTGTAAAGTTGTTAGATGCGTTGTAGAAATACACTTGTTTGAATTGCTTCTAGGGTTTGCTATATAGAAGAATTTGTCATATCTTTGAAAGTGATATTGAATCCCTAGATATAATGAGACTGATATCTTCATTAATTTTTTGATATGATCTAGGGTTTGTAACAAAAACCCTAGCACAAAGTTGAAGTATAGAAGTACATGTCTCTTGCTGACTATGAACCTAACTAAGTTTAGGCATTTGATGTCTAAAAGTCCAATGCTTCCATTATTATATGATTCTGATATGGTTAACTGCATGCTTGGTTGTACTTGCTATTTAAGTTGTCTAGGTACATAATCTTCAAAATGTTGAATATATTTGTAAGTAAAGTTGACCTGATTGGTAAGCATGATGAGGGAAGTTGTATGAATGATGATGATCAAAATGATTTTGAAGGAATGAAGCCATGAAAGATTCTCCGATGTTATGGAAAAGAAGTTGGTCTCCCTAAAGTTAAGAGGGAGCCTAGATAGAAGAAATCTCCCTAGTTGAGAGGGAGGGCATATTATAGTCATGATGGATACCTTGAAGAAGATATTGGAGAATGCATTTTGAGGTGTTGTTGAAAGAAGGAAAGCAGGATTTGGTTGTAGAACATGTTGCTACATATGAAGTAGGAAAAGAAGCTGTGGTTGAGGAATCTTCTATCAAGGTTCGTTTGAAGTCCTACTGTAAAGTATGGAGCAACATCAAGATGTCTGAAAGACCCTGAAGGTTTGTGTTTACTTATGAGTATTTGAAAGTTTTTACTGATTGGGGTTGTGTTTGTACATGTAAATCTCTTGGTCTTTTGGTAGCATGTTCCACATGCTTGATGTTACCGATCTGTTTGATCGGGAAGGATTTGCTACTTTGAATAATCGAGAGTGTTGAGGCTTTGTGTGTGATACACATTGCGTGGGAGGACATCAGGCCGGCACTGTGTTGTTGTCTAGTTATCAAATTAGGGAGGGTGGCGTTGGTCATAGAGCTCTGACATTGTATTACACGCCTGGATCCCTGGGTTGATGGTTAACAAGTAAGCTTGATGGTACCTAGAGTGGCTGAAAGCTTTAGTCCATCTTAGTCCCACCTGGATAGATTGCCTTGGTCAGGAATCTAGTTCGTGGCACCGTGAGTGCCTAAACTACTTAAGGACTTGAATAGATTGCCCTGGTTAGGAATCTAGTACATGGCATCGCAGTGCCTAAACTCTACATGGTTCATGTGTTTTGAGATCTTCCTTGTACTTGTACTTGTACTTGTATGTGTCATTGTGAATATCTCCCTAGTTAAGAGGGAGTGTTGAAGAATGTAACTAGGTTCGGTCTTCATAATTGTATTTGAGTCATAATAAAATGTATTTATCAAAAGAAAGAAATTTTTTTTTTTTTTATTATTTTTATTATGACTTATTAAAATTTAAAGCATGGGTTCCATGCTTGGGTCATCATGTTTTAATTCAAAGTCCTCATTGAGGACTTCTAGGATTTATATTGAGTCATTGTCCATTTAATGAGACCCTTCTTGGGCGTTTGAATCATGTAAAAATACTTATTTTTGAGTCAAATATGTACTTTGTCACCTCCACACCAAGTCTACCCTTACCTGTTCAAGTCAACCTACATGAAGGTAATTCAAACTCCAAAAAGGGGTATATATATAGTGCAGTATGATTCATTTGGAGACACACACTCACATAGAAGTTCGATATCCAAGAAGAGGTAGCAGAAAAGTGCGAAGTTTCAAGAAAAAGAAAAAGGATTACAAGATCAAAGTTTCTAGGGCATCTATCTCTCTCACGTGTGAATTTTCTGGGCTACTACTGTAAGGTTGAAGTGTTGCTTCTAGGTCGATGTACTGCTTCAAGGTTGAATTACTGCTTCAAGGTTGAAGTGCTACTTCAAGATCAAAGTGCTGCTTCTAGGTCGAAGTTCAGTTGTTGCTGCCAGTTGCTGCTAGGTCGAAGTTGCTACTAGCAATTGTTTCTGCCAGGTCGAAGTTGTTGTTGCAAGGTCGAAATTCTAGATCGAAGTTGTTGCTCGAAGGTTATCATTTATAGAAGAAGGAAGGGTTGACTTGGTGATTGGAGGAAGTTTGTGTCTAGGTCAAGGAGTCTTGGATTATCTCATGAAACTATTGAAGGAAGAGTTGTTGACTGGGTTTTCCCCTAGATTGGGGTTTTTCCCTGGCTGTCCGCTTACATCTGGTGTCTTTGATCTTCGTGCTAGGGTCTTGGTAATTGCTTGATGAACTAAGATAAAAGAAGAATACAAGAAAGTTAATAAGAACATAAGAACATCACAAGTAGTTATCAAGATAAAGAAAGTCTTTCTGCCTTTCTAATTTTCTAACAACACCACCCTACCAACCTGAAGTGTTTACAGGCCCCAACCTGAAGGTGACTTCATTCACTTGCCTAGTACCACCCTACCACCCTGTAATGACAAAAATAAAATAAAAGTGTGGACTCCTATACCAAGGGCAGTGATCCACATTACAATGATATTTTCAATGAGATTTCTTTCACTGGTCAACAACACTAGGACCTAAACCCTTGCCCTGACAATCCAAGAACTCTTATTCCAACTACAAACCAAAACCCTTGTCCTAAAACAAATTTGTCTTCTTCAACTCTAGGCAATGACACAAACTGTTCACAAAATATGGGTTCCTGTACCACGGACAACCCAATTACAATGATGTACAATGCTTGCCTCAATTTATGGTTAATGACTCTAGGACTAAATCTTTACAAGGAAATGGGATACTGCTGTTGATGTTCCACTACTGTAATGCTTTTGTTCCGACTTCACTGCTTTACTGCTTGTGCCTCTATCTCCACTGGTCCACTGCTTGTGCCTTGTGCTTTTGCACTGCCTTCACTGTAAGAAACACTCTTTCAGTTGCTCTTTGAGATCACCATTTTGTCCTGAACTGTTGTAGGTTCTCACACTGCTGGAGGATGCTTGGAGAAAGTTTGTACCTGCAATTTGAGATATACCCAAGGCGAATCCCAATACCCAAAAGAAAATGCAAATAACCCTTTAACCAAAAAAATCACTTACCTTTGCCTGCAAAAGAGGGTTAGTGCAACAATAATAAAGTTCACTATAATGATGTTGCAATAACAACGATAAAAAATACCTGAAATATTCTGCTTGCAACAAGTTAGACACACAACAAATACTAGAACCGATGACCATACCAAAATAAATATGAACAGTGTAGTATGCAATTAATCATATAACATATTTTTTTTTTAAGCAAGTCCCATACAAAGCCAAAAGGAAATATGAAACTCTATACTTGTAACATCCTTTAATGATTCACAAAACAAAAGAAAAATTTACAAGCAAACTAACCTGAAAATATGTGCTTATTTTATCAGTCTCCACCTGCAACAAAAGAATAAACAAGAACAAATACTATATAATAAATCGACCTGAAATGCAATCCTCAACAAACAACTACAGAGATTTGTTTTTCTTGTCAAGGTGACCGTTGTATATCCTAATCACCAATCTGCAAGGGTAGCTTACGTAGCAAACGATAAAATATATGTTATTTTATCAATTCTGAGCTAAATCAACTTTTGTCATGACTCAAATCCTTCTTGTAGACCTGAAACAAATGTCTTGCCACTTATTGTAATAGATCCGAACCTTATAGAGCTAGTTTTTGTGAAAAATCGGTTACCTGATTCCTATTGTAGCAAATTGATCATATTTCACGTACTTGTTAGATTAATTGAACAAGTAACTTGCAGTTTTCTACGAGAAATATTGAAATACATACACTGCAGCCTACACCAAAATAAAACTGTGGAAACTAAATACAGTATAGGAGAGAAATAAACATCACACACATCTACACAGTTATTTTTGGACAAAAGTCCCTGGAAAAACCCAATGCGGGAAAACCGGTGCAACCACTGAGGGTTTTATTATTATGCAATAGTAATTTTGAGTACAATTCTTTGGATGTGCAATTGGCTATCCGACACAAAGAGAAACTGGACAAAACGAAATAGTGAGATGATCTCACCCTGTCACTTGAAGATCTGGCTCTGATCTGTTGGGACTGCGCTACTCTTCCTTCTGACCCTCTACTTGCTAGAGACTTCTGCTCTTAGCCTCCCGGTCTCACACCTCGGCTCTCGACTTTTGAAACTCGATTTCCTCCGTAGGAATTCGATCTCCCTTCAAGCTTTGCGCTGCCACTGCTCAGCTCTGCGTGGCCCAACGTCAACCTCTCTAGACGTCGTTCTGCCCTCTTTGCCTTGTACTCTCTGGCCCAGGAAAACTCCCCACCAAATACTATCCTGACCCGCATTGCAAAAGATCACTTCGAATTTCTCTCTCGGCAACTATTGTGCTTCAGAAATTCGATCTTCTGATCTCCACTCTATGTGTTTTCCAAATGCCCCTCAAGCCTCCTCTTATAATCCTCTAGTTGAGAACCAACAACCCACATTAGATTCTAATCAATGGCTCAGATCATTTTGGCTTGATCCTTGTCTTCTTCTAGAAGTTACACCCATAGTTAGATTAATACCCTTTAATTATTTTAATTCCCTAAATTTAGACTTAGGCCTCCATTAAAAATAATTAATTATTTTAATAAAATTGTCTATGGGTATTGTGGAATACATGTGTCCAAGCCTCCCTGCAAATTTTGAGGCTTAGAGCACATCTAATGCTACCAAAAATCAACACTCCCTCTTAGCGAGGAATGTGCTCTAGTAATGCAACCTGCTGAAGCATCACCCTTCTTTGTAACGTCTCCCTCTACGCTACTGATGTCTGACATCACTGCCCACCAACTACTGCGCAAATGTTGCATTTGTACTGCTGTTGACATTACCATTGCCAACACTGCATCTGTACTTCAACTCCCTCTCAAATTTTGCATCGGTGCCGCTGCTGGCCTTGCCACTGCCAACACTGCATCTGCACTGCACCCTTCTCCAACTGGTGCTGCTACTGCATCAACAACGGAAAAGCATCCAAAATTACTGAACTGATGTTCAACATGATGCATATGTTGCTAGAGTTATGACTGCTGCTAGTCTCTACGCTGACCCTTTGAAGCCTCTGCGCTGCTGCTGACTTTGCTCTTGCCAACTGCACTGCTGCCAACTCTAGCTTTGTGTTGCTCAGTCTCTTGCACTCCTAGCCACTGCAACTGTCACTTTGGCACTCCTCTGCATCAACTGACCCGGTCCATCCTGCTACTTCTGATCTGGGCTCCCGTAGCAAGGTATTGATCCAAGAGGTGGACTCCTCAAGGATCCTGCCCATCTATAGTTCTTTCGAACTACAGTTCTATATCACCCCACCTCTGAGCGATCATAGGAAACTCCTCAATCTGTGCAGATGTAGCCTTCGGATCATGCTTCTCGTCCTTGTCCTTCTTCTTGAGAGGACACAGTTTAGCGTAGTGACCAAGTTCGCCACACCAGAAGCACTTGATCTTCAAAACATCTTTCTTCTTCTTGCGCTGCTCCTGTTGCCCCTTAGATGCGAGGGCTGCATTCTCATCCTCCTCCTTTGGCTTCGACCCATTGTTGCTGCTGCTACTGTCAAGTTTGCACTTGACTAAGTCTCTCCTCATCTCTTCCCACTGAAGAGCGTCCCACATTCCTTCCCGATCCGATAATCTTTCTTTGCCTAGGATGCTTTGGAGAAGCACTTGCCATTCTTCTGAGATTGAATTTACAGCCAACCTCACCATCTCGGTAGGCTGAGGTGTTGACCCCACAGCTGCCAACTCGTCTTGGGTCTCCTGAAGCTTTGCAATGAACGAATCAATGCGTTCCCCCTTCTGCATCTGTGTGGATCTCATCTTCTGATCCAAGTACATCTTCTGTTGCTCGAAAGATCCTTTATATAGCATGGACAAGGCATCCCACATATCCTTGGCAGTCCCTTTGCCTGAGATGTGATATACTACACGATCTTCACTTCGTTGAGGATCATCCGCTTGGCCTTCGCCATCTCTCCCTTGTACTTTTTGAGCGGATTTGAATCTGCGGGCTCAACTACTACATTGTTGACGTAGATCCTGAGAAAATGTTCATCCAGAAGGCATGACATCCTCGCCTTCCAGATCACATAGTTGGATGCACCATCCAACCGATCATGATCTCTCTCAAACCACTAGCTGCCATCTTTGCCAATCCAAAAAGTCGAATGACCTCCTCTCTCTTCTGCACTACTGTTGGGCTAGCTTACGCACTCCCTTCTGGAGTCAGTAGATCTGCTGCACAACAAATGAGAATTCAAATTCCCTAGCTAGGAATTCTCCGAGGAAGAAATTCCCTCAAGTGTCTCTCTCTCTCATTGACTCTATTATGCTAGCAACTGCTGCAAAATATCTGCGTCCCAGCTGAAGATCTGCTCTGCAAGGAAAAATATGCTGCTTTCTTCTGCCTTTAGAAAGCTTCGAGCTGGATATCGAATTTCTCTGTCAACTCACTCAAAGAAATTGGTTTCTCCTCAAAATTTCGACCTTTTGGCCTAAGGATTGCACTACCTAATGGGGTTTCGAATCGCTGCCTTTGTAGTAACTTCGAACTCCTCTTCCTTTTTGCTTCTGAGTTCTTCTGCTCACGATCTATGCTCTGATACCATGTGAAAAATCGGTTACCCGATTCCTACTGCAACAAACTGATTATATTTCACCTACTTGTTAAATTAATTGAACAAGTTACTCGCAATTTTCTACGGCAAATACCAAAATCCATACACTGCAACCTACACCAAAATAAAACTGCAGAAACTAAATACAACACAGGAGAGAAATAAACATCACAAACATCTACACAATTATTTTTGGACAAAAGTCCTTGGAAAAATCCAATGCGGGAAAACTGGTGCAACAACTGAGGGTTTTATTATTGTGCAGTAGTAATTCTGAGTACAATTCGTTGGATGCCCAATTTGCTTTCTGATACAGAGAGAAACTGGACAAACGAAATAGTGAGATAATCTCTCACCCTGTCACTAGATCTAGCTTTGATCTGCTGGAAGTGAGCCTCTACGCATAACTACGTCAACCCCACATAGTTTCTGCATCACCTCTGCTCAGGACTACGCTGCTCTTCCTTCTGATCCTCTGCTGGTTGGAAGCTTCAACTCTCAGCCTCCCGGTCTCACACCCTGACTCCCGACTTCTGAAACTTGATCTCCTCAGCAAGAATTTGATCTCCCTTCAGGCTCTGCGCTGCCATTGCGTGGCCCAACGTCAACCTCTTTGGATGTCGTTTTGCCCTCTTTGCCTTGTACTCTCCGACCCAGGAAAACTCCCCACCGGATACTATCCTGCCCCTCGCTGCAAAAGATCACTTCAAATTTTTATCCTGGTAACTGTTGTGCTTCAGAAATTCAATCGTTTGATCTCCACTCAATGTGTTTTCCAAATGCCCCTCAAGCCTCCTCTTATAATTCTCTAGTTGAGAACCAACAACCCAGATTAGATTCTAATCAATGGCTCAGATCATTTTGGCTTGATCTTCGTCTTCTTCTAGAAGTTTCACCCACAATTAGATTTATACCCTTTAATTATTTTAATTCCTTAAGTTTAGACTTAGGCCTTCATTAAAAATAATTAATTATTTTAATAAAACTATCTCCGGGTGGAATCTCCCAAAACGATTTCTGGGTATCGTGTAATACATGTGTCCAAGCCTCCTTGCAAATTTTGAGGCTTAGAGTACATCTGATGCTACCAGAAATCGACAGTTTTTTTTGCTCAGGATTAATTGCCCTAGTACCATGAGAGGTGAGCCTTCTTTCGGTGGTATTTGGCAGAGTGTATGCGTTCTTGAATCTTTAGAACTGTTATTTACATTTGCTGTATGCTTGGGCCCTAACTGCAGGACTGTAAGCTATTCAAGGAATTATATATAGATCTGTGATTTATTGTCTTAACTAAATAGATTTAGAACTTCTGTTTCTTCAGGAATAAGGTTGTAGTGTTGGGCCACAGAAAAGGAGGTATACCTTAGATACTCGAACCTGCAAGGAAATATACCCATATGAATCACCCAAGACAAATAAAATTATCAAATCCTAACCCACACATTGGATCTGTCTCTTCTTTAACAAAGGAGGGTCGAAATGTTTCTGAGGATTTTCTCGCAAGATCATGCGTTCATTTTCATACATAATAAGAGAGGTAATGATCTTTTTTTATATATAAATTATTTGAATAGAAGGTGCTCCATTAGATGAACGTTGGATAGTTGGAAGGGGTTCCATGGAAAATCGTTGGAGGAATTTGGGCTTAAACAAGATGCAACAACTACCTTAAGTGAGGTTACCAAAGACTAAATTTGGAATATTATATTATAGATTAGGAGGTTGATTACATGTAATGAGGTGGAAAAAACTTTAGGAGAGAAGGATTAATGATTAAAAAATTGTGTTACTACCCAAGGGTACCCAAGAACAAGATATGATAATGTGCTAACCCTTTTGACTTCATAATGTTGACCATCATTAAGATGCCATGTCACCACCCCACGGGGTTTTAGCCCACAAACCACCCCCCAACTTTAGATGAAAATATTTGTCAAAAGGTGAAAAACTACATGGGGTGCCACATACCACCAAAAATATAATTTCGAGGAGAATCCAACTATATATGTTTTGAATCAAAAAATTGGGAATTGCCACGCCATATTTGTTAAATAAAAGCAAGGCATCACCTGGTGCTGCTTGGCTTTGACATCAATGACAACCACCAATCAACAATCTCCCCCTTTGGCATTTATGGCAACACATGAGCTCCCCCTGTGATCACGACTCCCCCTGACATCATGCTTCTAACCTTCCAAACCTGCGTTCTCTCCCCCTTTGACATCAATGGCAAAGGGTAACTCCCCCTGACAACCTGCCTCTCTTGTGGACCTGTAACCTTCCTCTACTCCCCCTATCTACTTGACAAGATAACATAATAGTCTAATGGGAACTTGAGAAAATCTCAAGCTTTTGGCAAAGATACTCAAATGTCTCACACGGTAAAGGTTTGGTAAAGATGTCAGCGATTTGTTCTTTTGTCCCAATGTATTCAACTTTGATATTCTTTTCTGCAACTTGTTCTCTAACAAAATGGTACTTGATTAGAATGTGTTTCATTTTTGAATGCGTCACAGGATTCTTGGAGATATTGATGGTGTTGGTGTTATCGCAGAATATCGGAATGGGCCCATCAAACTTCACTTGAAGATCCTGCAAGGTTTGTTTCATCTAGAGGACCTGTGTACAACAAGCTGTTGCTGCTATGTATTCTGCTGTGGATAAGGATATTGAATATTGCTTCTTTCTTAACAATGAAACAAGATAACCACCTAGATAGAAAGTTGCTCCACTAGTGCTTTTACGATTGTCAACATTTCTTGCCTAATCAACATCTGTATAAGCTGCAATGGTTAACTCATTTCCTATACGATTCCATAGTCCATATTCTGCTATTCCCTTGAGATATCGAAAGAGCCTTTTCACTGCAACGACATGAGATTCTTTTGGTGTTACTTAGAATCGTGTTATGTGTTTGACAACCTGCATCACATCTAGCATGAAAGTTGTTACATATAGAAGACTACCAATCATAGATCTATACATCCTCTGATCCACATCTTTGGATGAGTAATCTATGCTCAACTTGCAACCTGTCACCATTGGAGTGAGAACTGGTTTGCAATCTTCCATCTGAAACCTCTCCAACATTTCCTTGATATATTTAGTTTGACAAATAAATATCCCTCTGTCTTGCTGAGATATCTGAAGTCCCAAAAAGTATGTCAATTCACCAAGTAACGACATCTCGAACTCACTTTGCATATTTGCTGCAAACTTCTCGCTTTACTTGTCATCGTTGCTTCCAAATATTATATCACCCATATATACTTCCATAATTGTCAGGCTAACGTGTTCAACCCTTACATAAAGGTTGCTATCAACACTTCCTCTCTTGAATCCTTGTTTTTGCAATTACTTGTCAAGATACAATGCCTTCTTTAATCTGCAAACATAGTCCTTTTTATCTGTTAGCAAAAATCCTTCGGGTTGTTCTATATATACTTCTTCTAATTCTCCATTTATAAAAGTTGATTTCACGTCCATTTGATATACTTTTATCTTCCTCGAACATGCATAAGCTAAAAACATCTTGATAGCTTCCATTCTGGCAATAGGAGTAAATGTCTCTTCAAAATCGGTTCCTTCAAGCTGTGCATATCCCTTGTGAACCAACCTTGCTTTGTTCCCGGTAACCTGTCCATCCTCATTTAGCTTGTTTCTGAAAAACCCATTTTTTCCAATGACATTTTTATCCTTCGGTCGTGGAACCAATTCCCAAGTATCATTCTTGTCAATTTGATCCAACTCTTCATTCATAATAGCTACCTAGTGTTCATCTTGGCTGGCTTCTTCAAAGTTGTTTGGCTCTGTTAATTTTAGGTATGTTCTATGCTTAGAGCAATTTATTTCAATTTTCACAGTTAGCTCAATATCTTTTCCAGATTAGCAATCACATTAGCTTTAAGTAAATTGCAGATAGAACATAAACATAGATCACAGAAGACAAGCCAAGACAAGAGGACACAAGATGTGGCGCTAGCTAGGGACAAACCCCAATGTGGGGAAACCCTTGATCAATTCTTCTTATATGTTCTTCAATAGTTCAACAGAGAGAGAGATAGTACATTTACAACAGAAGTCAACTCTTTGACTTATCTAAATAAGAGCATAGATCATCTCTAAGAAGATGATACATGAGATTGCTGAACTCAGTTGAAGACATGCTGCTTTAACTGATTTTCCAAGGTGACTCCTTCACCTATCATTGTGTTGCACCTCGTCATCATGCTGCACCTCACTGTGCTGCACCCATCATCAGTATGCTGCATCTCATCATGCTTCATCAATCATGACTGCCCCCATCGCTGTACTGCATCATGTACCACCATGTGCCATTGCTGCACCATGTTTGCCATACTGTGCTTACTGCACCTGGCTTACCATACTGCTGTTTCACTGTCATGCCTTTGTTGTTGTCCCATTGTTACATTGCTGTCCCATGTCATCATTGTAACATTGCTGCTATCATGCTGTCATTGTAACATGCTGCCCATGCATCTTGCTTACTGTACTGCTGTCCTAATTGGCTATTGCTGCTGCCCCATCACAATTGCTATCCAATTGTGCCATGACACAGCTGCTGTCCCAATTGTATTGTTGTTGTCCCATCAATTGTGCCATGCCATAACTGCTGTCTCCATTGTATGCTTTCACTGCTGTTTATACTGTGACTGTTTAGGGCATCTAGTCATGCTGCAACAACCCTTAATCATCCACCAAAATGACTCTTAATCTCTGTGGCCCTGCTAAGGAAGAGTCCTCCACCTACATGCTGCTGTTCAGGGCACAAATCTGACCCAAAACCTCTCCACGTTGTCACCTGCAACCCACTCAAAATAGACTTCCATTACCTTTTCACTGCCCCAAACAGTCCTGCGTTCACCCTTCTTCAACTCGGCCTCCAAGCTCAGCTCCTCGGTCCTCTAAAAGCAGCTCGGTTAGCCCTAAAACAGACCTTAACTCCCTCGCTGTCCTAGCCTTCTTGTTGTGGCTTCCATAGAGTTACCTCTCTCCCTTAGCCAAGTTCTTGGGCTCCTTTAATGAGCTCTTGTGATGCACTAATGGATGTGTAGAGTTGTCATATGCTAGGGCTGTTAGGATTGTGGCTAGGGCTTCCTAAGGACAGTGTTAAGGGCTTCTTTAGGACTGTGTTATGGCTGATTTAAGACAATGTTAGGGCTGCTTTAGGACAATGTTAGCGCTGCTTTAGGACTGTGTTAGGGCTGCTTTAGGACTACGGCTAGGGCTTGTTAAGGCCTCCTCCATAGCTGCGTTAAACTTCTTCCATGAGCTCCTTTAGGTCAACGTAGATCCCTTCCATAGCTTCGCTGACCTGTCTTCTTTGCTGTGGCTAGGGCATCCTCCTTTCCTCCAACATCTAGGGGCTACTTCCTCCTAGATTTCTCTCACGCTAAAACCCAAAGCGAGTAGAGAGAAATCAAGAGAGAAGTGTGTGTGAAATGACTTTCAAGTCATCTCCTTTTATACTAAAACGTTGAGCACATGTGGGTGTTATTTAGTTGCTGGGCAACCTTGACGGATTGTCTTATAACACAAATAAATTCATATCTCCATGAACACTTATCAGAATCAGATGATCTTTAGATCAATCCTACACCTCTCGATGAGAGGGATCCAAGAAAAATATCAGCTGCCATAAATAAGATGACCCACATGGAGTTTGGCCCTAGTTGCTAATTTTAACACTCCCTCTCAACTAGGGAGAACTCCATCCGCTGATCCATTCGCCAGAGTGTACTATCTTTGCCATCAGTGCCCTGTACTGCTCTGCTCTGTTGAACCATGAAGAAGAAGAATTGATGAAGAATGTCTCATACCATTCTCTACTGACCCGAAGTCAATTCCATATGAAGAGAGTGTGTCATACCACTCTTACTGATCCCAGATCGGTTCCAAAAGAGAGAGTGATTTCACTCTTACTGAACCAAAGTCAGATTCATTGATCCTAGATCAATATCACAAGAGAGTGTCTCAAACCACTCATACTGATCCCAAATCAATGGAGGTCATCCTAGCATAGGGAGTATGTTAGATACAACGATGCGTCCATCGGTAGTACTAATATGGTCCCTAACCCCATTTCCCTGCTCATTGGCCAAATGAGAGGTACTTCCCATGAGTCCCAGACTGCATGGGTAGGATGCCTCGACAAGAGAACCACTCATCCTGTCCATAAGTCACCATAGGGTATCACAGGGGAAGGCTGAACCATTCACCCTGTATGCAGCGCACCATTAGGGGAGGGTAAGTCGCCCTATGGTCGCTTGTTGCTCCAAGAAGTACCCTAAGCCCCCCAGATCTCCCAGAGCTCAATGCATGCATCACGCAGGACCCTCATAAGAGGGTCTCTCAACGACTCCAAGTCGTTCGGGAAAGTCACAAATTTGACCTTTCCCCGGGACTTTAATAGAATGTCTGCGACATGTACATCAATCTCAATGCGATGGAGCCTCCTTGCTCATCGACGTACCATATCCCAGATAAGGTAGTATTTGATGTCTATATGCTGGAGCAATCATAGAATACGAGATTCCTCAATAATCAAATCCCCCTCTGGTTGACATAGAAGATCATGGTGGTATCCATCATGTGTATAAATAGCTCACTTAAGAGCTTCTGCAATCAAGCAGCTTCACACAAGGTCATACTCGTAGCTATGTATTCAGTCTCAGCTGTGCTTATAGCAATTGACTTCTGCTTCTTGCTCATCCAGGATACGAAGCAGAACCCAAAGAGAACCAACACTGAGAAGTGCTCTTGCGATCCTCCACACTGCCTGCCAAGTCAACATTCGAATAATCATGCAACTTCATATTTCCGGCAGTGTATCTCAATCTATGAGAGGTTGTGCCCCGAAGATATCTCAAAACATCCTTGGCACCAATCTAGTGAGGCTCAACCATATATGTGCTCACCATTTTAACTGCAAAACATATATCCAGATGGGAGTTCACCAAGAACATCAATGCTAGTATGAGTTTGTGAAACTCAAAGGCATTTCCCAAATCAGGTCTGGTATCCATACCACTTAACTTTTTAAAATTAAGCTCCATCGAGGTAGTCACGGGCTTGTAGTTCACCATTCCAAATGCATAATCCAACTCCCTATTACTTTTGCAAATGAGAGGGTCTGCACCTGCCAGAAAGAGGTCGTCCTCAAAAGGTGTTGGTATGAGAGGTCTATCATCCACAACCTTCAAGCAATGGTTTGGATCAAGTGAATCTCAGCTTCATCAGACAACTATCAATCCTCTCATATTAATCTCGGGGTGCTTTGCTTCAAGCCATAGAGGGCTTTCTTCCACCTACATACATGATATTCACGATCATGAATCTCAAACCCCTCGGGTTGTTCCAAACCTGTGGGCCTGCTACTTGAGGGGAATGGTCCCCTTGTAAGATTTTCCTTCGGTACATCTCAGACATGTACCTTCATGCTCCTTTTGAATTCAGGCATCCCTGTCACCATCTGACTCACATCGGGCAGGGTCCTATAATAAGTAGACCTCCGATGCTATAGATGAGATATATCAATTGACATGATCCCCAATGGACCATCTTGCAACTTGATACAAATTTCCAACCCTGAACCCATGAGTAAAAGCATCTTTGAAAATTCTATTTTCAAACATGTACCTTTCCATCGATGAATGCCACCCAGAAACCTTTGATTGCCATTGCCAGAATGGACACCAAGTTCTTCTTGCGATCAGGGACATAAAAGAGATTCTTGTAAATGAATCGAGTTACCCTCATTAAATTGAGGGGTAACATTCCCTACACCCTTTTCGGGATAGGTGGCATTGACTCCAAGAACAATCCCACGATTGTTTCCATCTCTACCAAATTAGAGAGAGCACCCTTCTATCCGATGAAGTGCCTTGAAGCACTACAATCAATAAGCCAGATTCCCAAAGAGTTTGAAGGAGAGGGCCAATACAAGATAACGCTTCTTTATCTTCTCAGAAACAATATTTGATTCTTCATACCTGGGGTTCCTTGCTTTCTTTGAAGAGTCGGCTATTTCCTTGATGACCTGCATTACCTGTCATTCCTTCGATCGTTGAAGATGTCCCTGGAATGATTGTCATCTTCATCAAGTGATGTGTCCCTGCTATTTGGACACTCCTTCGCATAATGGCCGAACTTATTACAACCAAGGCATCTGCCTTTCCTTCCACCCTTAGATCCAGACTTCCCATTGAAGTGATCTTTAGGTAGGCCATCAGAAGCTTCTGCTGCGCCATTCTGATAATGTTCTCTGCTTCGACTTCACCCTTGGTGAATTTGAAGAGGGATAAGGAACCCATTGAGCCTTTTGTCCTTTCCCAACTATCTTTGGTGATTGCTCTTTCACTCTTGCTTGAGCTTTGTCTTCACCTCAACTTTGATACCATGTTAATTTTAGATATGTTCTATGCTTAGAGCAATTTATTTCAATTTTCACAGTTAGCTCAATATCTTTTCCAGATTAGCAATCACATCAGCTTTAAAGTAAATTGCGGATAGAACATAAACATAGATCGCAGAAGACAAGCCAAGACAAGAGGACACAAGATGTGGCGCTAGCTAGGGACAAACC
>APFE031533424.1:76889-92807 GCA_000404065.3 Pinus taeda
TGGCGCTAGCTAGGGACAAACCCCAATGTGGGGAAACCCTTGATCAATTCTTCTTATATGTTCTTCAATAGTTCAGCACAGAGAGAGAGATAGTACATCTACAACAGAAGTCAACTCTTTGACTTATCTAAATAAGAGCATAGATCATCTCTAAGAAGATGATACATGAGATAGCTGAACTTAGTTGAAGACATGCTGCTTCAACTGATTCTCCAAGATGACTCCACGTATCATTGTGCTGCACCTCACCGTGCTGCACCATGCTAAACCCATCATTACTATGCTACATCTCATCATGCTTCATCAATCATGACTACCCATCGCTGTACTATATCATGTACCACCATGTGCCATTGCTGCACCATGTTTGCTATACTGTGCTTACTGCACCTCGCTTACCATACTGTTGTTTCATTGTAAGCATGCCTTTGCTGTTGTCCCATTGTTACATTACTGTCCCATGCCATCATTGTAACATTGTTGCTATCATGTTGTCATTGTAATTTGCTGCCCATGCATCTTGCTTATCGTACTGTTGTCCTAATTGGCTATTGTTGTTGTCCCATCACAACTGCTATCCAATTGTGCCATGACAGAGCTGCTGCCCCAATTGTATTGTTGTTGTCCCATCAATTGTGCCATGCCATAACTACTGTCCCAATTGTATTGCTGCTGTCCCATCAATTTTGCCATGCCATAAATGTTGTCTCAATTGTATGCTTTCACTGCTGTTTATACTGTGACTAGTTAGGGCATTTGGTCATGCTGCAACAACCCTTAACCATCCACCAAAACGGCTCTTAATCTCTGCGGCCCTACTAAGGAAGAGTCCTCGACATACGTGTTGTTGTTCGAGGCACAAATTTGACCCAAAACCTCTCCACGTTGTCCCTGTTTTGAAGTGGTCCCACGTTGTCACCTACAACCCACTCGAAACAGACTAACCTTGCCTTTTCGTTGTCCCAATCAGTCTTGCGTTCACCCTTCTTCAACTCGGCCTCCAAGCTCAGCGCCTCGGTCCTATAAAAGCAGCTCGGTTAGCCTTGAAACAAACCTTAACTCCCTCGCTGTCCTAGCCTTCTTGCTGCGGCTTCCATAGAGTTACCTCTCTCGCTTAGCCGAGTTCCTTGGGCTCCTTTTAGTGAGCTCTTGTGATGCACCAATGGATGTGTAGAGCTGTCATAGGCAGGGCTGCTAGGACTGCGGCTAAGGCTTCCTAAGGACAATGTTTAGGGCCGCTTTAGGACAACATTAGGGCTGCTTTAGGACTGCGGCTAGGGCTTGTTAAGGCCTCCTCCATAGCCGTGTTAAACTTCTTCCATGAGCTCCTTTAGGTCAACGTAGATCCCTTCCATAGCTTTGCTGGCCTATCTTTTGTTGCGGCTAGGGCAGCCTCCTTTCCTCCAACGTCTAGGGGCTACTTCCTCTTAGATTTCTCTCACACTAAAACGCAAAGCTAGTGGAGAGGAATCAAGAGAGAAGTGTGTGTGAAATGACTCTCAAGTCATCTCCTTTTATACTAAAAAGGTGAGCACATGTGGGTGTTATTTAGTTGTTGGCCGACCTTGATGAATTGTCTTATAACACAAATAAATTTATAACTCCATGAATACTTATCGGAATCGGATGATCTTTAGATCAATCCCACACTTCTCAATGAGAGGGATCCAAGAAAAGTATCAGTTGCCATAAATAAGATGACCCAAATGGAGTTTGGCCCTAGTTGCCGATTTTAACAGGCTCAAATGTCGTTAAGAGAGCAAGATGGGCTTGTTGTGGTGTATGAAGTTTTTGGGTTCTTCTGGTTCCTATGCCTTCACTGAGATCCCATATGATCTGATTTGAATGATTATTCTTTTCATCTCTTGTCTCTTCTTGGTTGGTAGTTGTTTCTTCATTCAATTGTGCTTGCTTCGGATCTTCCTCTTTGAACTTTTCTAATTTAGTCTCTTGTATCTCAAATGTGTTTGAAGATGAATTTCCTTGTTCATTCTTTGTCCCGTGAACTTCGTCAAATGTTACATTGATACTTTCAACAATTCGGTCGAGCCACTGATTATAACATCGATATGCTTTTCTTTTTCATGAATACTTGACAAAAATGCCTTCATCTTCCCGAGAATCAAACTTTCTTGTTTTCTGGTCTTCCCTTTTGATGTAGCATTTGCTTCAAAATACCCTAAAATGTTTGACATTTGATAGTCTTCCTCTCCATAGTTCTTATGCAGTCATATCACAACTGCTTCAAAGCAAACCTCTGTTCAAAATATATATTGTTGTATCAATTGCCTGAACCCAAAATTTGTCTTCCAATTTTGAATCATTCAACATTGTTCTGGCCGTTTCTTGTACAGTTCTATTCTTCCTTTCAACAACTCCAGTTCTATTCTTCCTTTCAACAACTCCATTTTGTTGTGGTGTCCTCGCTGTGAGAACTGCCTTTTTATTCCATGTTCTTCACAGAAATGCTGAAACGGTTTGGAAGTAGATTCTCCACTGTTGTTAGATCTTAAACATCTAATCTTCAAATCAGTTTCATTCTCAACCATTTCCTTGTAGATCTTGAAACATTCGAATGCATTGTACTTTTTCTTCAAAAAGCTAACTGCTGTCATCCTAGTATAATCATCAATCAGTAACATAAAATACAATTCACCATTTAGTGCTTTAGTCTTCATTGGTCCACTTAGGTCAGTATATATCAATTCCAATGGTTTTGATGTGGAGTGTTCTTTCGTCTTGAATTCAACTCTTGTCCGTTTTCCATGCCTACAATGTTCACATATAGCACTGGTTGGCTTTGGAATTAGTGGTATTTCTTTCACAGCTTCCTTTTTGCTGATTCTAACAAGATTATCAAAGTTTATATGTCCCATCTATCTATTCTAGGGCTAACTCTCATCTTCTTTTCCCAAGAAACATCCTTTAACAACATCATCCAAAGTGTATATGTCTTTTGGAGTTCTAGTTGCAGTAGCCACCAGTTGGCCGGATTTTTCTCTTCTTATTTCACATTTCTTTGAGTTGAACAACATCGTATGCCCTTGATCACACATTTGACTTACGCTTAGCATACTGCGATTCATACTTTCAATATCCTTTGCTATCACATCCTTGCGTCCAAGCTTGACAGTGCCCGTTCCTATAACATTTGCAGATCCATCATTTCCAAAAGATACTTTCCATGTTTTCCTTCATTCAAAGATATAAATTTATTCCTATCTCCTGTCATATGTGTCGAGCAACCACTATCAACATATGAAACATTTTTTTTGCTCTGAGCCTTTACGGCAAGAGCACATCTTTTAGTTTTATTCTTCCAGACTTTATCATTTTGTTTCTGCTGTGATTCTCTTGGAGGAATGGTTAGCCTGCAATCTTTAGCCAAATGTCCAAAGTTGTTGCACCTATGGCACTCTACTTCATTGCGTAAATGACCAAACCTATTGTAGTATTGCCTGTAATTGTTTTGCAAGTTTCTGGGATAATCATTCCTTAAAGGCCTTCCAAAGCTTCTTCTGTTTCTACCATACATTTGACAGTTTGCAGCTCTATGTCCAAATTTTCCACATGAATAATTGTTAAAATTGGAAACTAGGGCCAAATTCCACTTTGGACAGATCACTTGATGGAGATAATTATTGCATTGAATTCTTCTTTTCGAGAGGACCAAAATCGACCTAAAGATCACTAAATTTGGACAAGGAGAAATGTGTTTTCGAAGTGAATCCCACACGTGCAAATTAGCAAGGTCGACCACATCATCATGTAGGCTCATGAAGCCCAAGTGACATGTCTTTTCACCCACTTTGACTCATAAATAAGAGACACCTCCAACCTCATTTAGCATCATCATGACTCGTCATTTCTCTCTCTCCTCATTTGATTGGGTCGTACAAATTGCAAGCAACCTATATCTCTCTCACACGTGTGGATTTCAGGAAGCATCTTTCACTGTTTGGGTTGACTTTCTACAACAGAACTGTTTGACATAGTTTGACCGAGTTCCCCTCACTAGTTTGACTTCATTTGATCACCAAAACTTTGATCTTGGAAGGTTGAGTTGCTGGGCACAAAATCGAGGAAATTTGGGCACTTTGACCAGCATTGACTTCAGGGTTGATTACAATTTTGACTGCAAAAAATTGCAGTAGATTTTCTCTCTCGAATTTTACTGGACTTTGAAGGACTGTTTTGGGTTGAATTTGATCAGCAAAGAAGGCCAAATTTGACTAGGTTTGACTGAGCTCCAAGTGGACTGTCTGCTGTTGCGTTGACCACCATTGACTTTTTGGTTAGGGTTGATTTGACTGCTGTTGACTGAGAGCAGTATTGCAGATTTGATAGTGCTATTTTGGACAGTGATTAGGCAAGTCAATTTTGACTTTGACTTTGTATTATTGTACTCTCTATTTGTTGAACATTTGATATTTATAATAAGAAGAATTGATTAAGTGTTTTCCCCATCTTTGGGTTTACCATTTTTCCCTGACATCAGCCAAATATTGGTGTTCTCTTGTCTTGGCTTGTCTTCTGCAGTTTATTGTTTATGTGCTATCTACAATTACTGTCAATGTGATTAATGGTTGATGTGATTGCTATTGGAAATTAAGTTGAAATTATCATTGTGATTAATGGTTGATGTGATTGCTATTGGAAATTAAGTTGAAATTATCATTGGGCTAATACAAGGACATTGAAGTGATTGATGCAAGCATAGGACATAACATTATTATCTAAGATTAATAATAACAGAAACCATGAAAGATGGGCTGATACCTGGGAAGAGGAAACCTTCTTTGTGGAACAGTTCTCCAAGTACTTTCTTGCTGATCTTGAGTGGTTTGTTTAGCTGGGAAATCTTCATCCTTCTTAATGGATCCTTTAACTGTTTCAGCATATGTTTTCTGTTCATCGCCTTTTCCAGTCATGGAAGAGCTTGAGCCTTTTGTGAATGCTTCTTTGTATCCTAACCCAGTCTTATCACTATATAGCCTTTGATTGCTAATGAGCTCATCCAAGGTTCTAGAGCTATTTGCAAAGTTCTATAGAACATTTCCCCTTTTTGCTTCCTTTCGTAAAGAGACTATTTCTGCTTCTAGTTCTTCCCTTGCCTCGTTGCTTTCTTTTAACTCATTCCTGAGTGATTCTTCAATTCTTTTGGCTTTTTCTAACTGTACTCTAAGGCTTATGATTTATTCTTCAGTCCTTTTGTTCAAGTTTCTGGTGTGTTCTTTTACTTCCTTCAGCTCGGCTTCTAGAGTTGACATTTTTCATTTCTGCTTTTTCTTTTATAATTTTGACAACTTCATTTTGAAATTCGATTTCAGTCATTTCTTCTTCTTCATCTTCGTTAGGTGCTTCCTTCTTGTTATGCATAGCCATAAATAATACTCTTTGTTTGTTTTCTTCATTAATGTGACTCACTTCTTCAAATGAGGAACTGTCTTCCTTGGAGAAGCGACTTTTCTTAAATCCTTTATTCTTGCCTTGCTTGTTGAAATTTCTTTGATCCTTCTTTCCTTTCGTAGATGTTTCATTCTTATGAGGGCACTTAGTTGCAAAATGACCAATTTCACCACAGTTGAAACATACTAACAAAAGTTTTCCTTTGTACTTATCTGTTCCTCTTTTCATCTTTCTCGTAAGGTAGGCAAATTCTTCATTTGAAAATTCTTCTTCTTCTTCCCCTTCTTTGCAACTACTAGACCTCGGTTTAGATACCTGCTTGCCTTTCTCAGTCGTCGTGGATGCTGTGAATGTTGTTTCTATATTAGATGAACCATCTTCCTCTTCAACCCTCATTTCATAAGCTGTAAATATCCCGTGTAACTTGTCCATACTAAGGTTGCTTAAGTCTGATCTATCGTCTAAGACAAAAACCTTAGGATTAAATCTTGCTGGAAGAGTTATGAGGACCTTCTGTACAATGTCCTTTTTATTTGTTGGTTCTCCAAGTCCTTCCTAGGCATTTGTTACTTCATCTACACGTTGAAAGTAAGCTGCAATTTTCTTGTCTTCTTTCATCTTTAGTTGTTCGAATTGAGCTCTGCAAATTTGAAGTTTTGCTTCTTTGACCTTTGAGTCGCCTTCATATATGTTTTGAAGCTTGTGCCATAGCTCCTTAGCTATTTTACAGGCCAATACCTTAACATAGACAGATTGAGTGAGTCCACTTGTAATAATATCCTTGGCTTTGGCATCATATACGACATTTTTCTTACCCTGTTTATTTGTTGTTGCTTTATAGCCATGTTCAACTATTTCCCAAACTTCATAGCCTTGTGCAAGTAAATGAACCTGCATCCTTCCATACCATAGTGCATAGTGATCTCCATTAAACAAAGGAACTCTATTCTTAGTGTACTCCATGATCTCTTTCCAATTGTTAAACTGCTAGTGAAGGAACCTGCTCTGATACCAATTGTTGGAAATACTAAGGGGGGGGGGTGAATCAATACTTCTTAGCAATTAACACTTAATTAATCCTTTTCATGGCATTAGTTAATCTTCAACAATATTACGATTATTCAGTAAAGCAATAAACAACAATGCAGAAAGATATAGACAATAAACACAAGATTTTTAGGTGGAAAACCCCCTCCCGGTCAAAAGCCATCGAATGCTTTTCTAATAAGTTATTTAATCTTCAGCCCCAACTGAAAAGAAAGCCACAACTTCCTAGAACTCTAGAAAAACATTCTTCTCTAGCCCCCATTGGAAGGACGCCCCAATGCCTTAGTTTTATCAGCAGTCAGCTAAAAGGATGCCCCAACACCTTAGTGAGCCACAACTTGCCCTAGCACCGCCCTACCACCCTATAATGACAAAAATAAAATAAAAGTGTGGATTCTCGTACCAGGGACAATGATCCACGTTACAGATATTTTCAATGAGATTTCATTGACTGAACAACAACACTAGGACCTAAACCCTTATCCCAAAAAACCAAGAACTCTTATTCCAACTACTAACCAAAATCCTTGTCCGAAAACAAATTTGCCTGCTTCAACTCTAGGCAATGAAACAAACTCTTTACAAAATTTGGATTCCTATACCAGGGACAATGACCCAATTACAATGATGTACAATGCTTGACTCAATTGATGACAATGATTCTAGGACTAAATCTTTACAAGGCAATAGGATACTGCTGTTGATGTCCCATGACTGTAATGCTTTTGTTTCTACTTCACTATTTTACTGCTTATGCCTCTATCTCCAGTGGTCCACTGCTTGTGCCTGTCGAAAAATTAGAAAGGCAAAAAGATTTTCTTATGTTGATAATTACTTGTGATATTCTTATGTTCTTATTAACAATCTTGTGTTCTTTTATTTTAGTTCATCAAGCAATTACCAAAACCATAACACGAAGATCAAAGAGACCAGATGTAGGTGGACAACCAGGAAAATCCCCTATCTAGGGGAAAACCCAATCACCAACTCTTCCTTCAGTAGTTTCACCAGACAAGACGAGATAATCCAAGACTCTTTGACCTAGACATAGATTTCCTCCAATCACCAAGTCAACCCTCCCTTCTTCTGCAGATGATGACCTTCCAGCAACTTCGACCTAGAAGCAGCAGTAGAAACTTCGACCTAGAAGTAGTAGCAGAAACTTCGACCTTGAAGCAATAACACTTCGACCTAGAAGCAATAGCAAAAACTTCGACCTTGAAGCAACAACACTTCGACCTAGAAGCAACAACTCTTCGACCTAATAACAACAACAAAATTTCGACCTTGAAGCAACAACGAACTTCAACCTCTCCAGCAGCAGAACTTTGACCCCAGCAATAGCCCTGTAACTATGCACAAGTGAGAGAGAGGTAGCCCAAAACTTTGATCTTTGTCCTTCTCCAACAATTCTCCTTCTTCTCTTGGAACTTTTCACTTTTTCTGCTCCTTGTCTTGTAAATCGAACTTGTGTAAGAGATATCCTCCAAATGAATCGAACTGCACTTATTAATAGCCTCTTCTGTGGGTCGAATTACCCTAATATAGGTCGACTTGATTAGGGAAGGGCCGACTTGGTGTGGAGGTGACAAATGACTTATTTGACTCAATAATAATTCCTTTTACATGATTCAAAAGCCCAAGAAGGGTCTTATAAAATGGACAATGACTCTAATGACTGCAGATACAACCTAGAAGTCGTCAATGGGGACTTTGAACTAGAACATGATGACATAAGCATGAAACCCATGCTTTAATAAGTCATAATAATAATAACAAAAATTTCTTTTTCTTTCTTTTGATAAATATATTTCATTATGATTCAAATACAATTATGAAGACTGAACCTAGTTACATTCTTCAACACTCCCTCTTAACTATGGAGGTATTCATAATTACACACATATATAAAAGTACGTGGAAAATCTCAAAACACATGAACCATGAAGAGTTTAGGCACACACGGTGCCACATACTAGATTCCTGACGAGGGCAATCTATCTGGGTGGGACTAAGATGGACTAAAGCTTTCGATCACTCTAGGTACCATCAGACTTGCCAACCATAAGCCCAGGGAACTAGGTGCGTAATGCAAGGTCAGAGCTCTATGACCAACGCCACCCTCCGTACTTTGGGAACTAGACATCAACACCCAAGCCAGCCAGATGTCCTCCCATGCATTTTGTATTACACAAAATGCCTCAACACTCCCGATTATTCAAATTGGCAACATGAAATCTCTCCCGATCAAATAGATTGGTACATCAAGCATGATTCCAAAACTTAGAGAGATTTCCCTGAACAATCACAACCCCAATCAGTAACAAACGTTCAAATACATAATTAAACACAATCCTTCGGGGTCTTCAGATATCTTGATGTTGCCTTGATTGTCTTTGTTTATCACAGTAGGACTTAGAGGCCTCTCAAATGAATCTTAACAGAAGTTTCCTCAACCATACAACTTCCTTTCCTTCTTCACATGCAACAACATATTCTACAACCAGATCTTGATTTCCTTCTTTAATCAACACCTCAATACACATTCTCGAATTTCTTCTTCAAGGTATCCATCATGACTATAATATGCCCTCCCTCTCAATTTTGGGGATATAAACTTTCTTTTATCCAAGCTCCCTCTTAACTTATGGAGATCAACTACTTTTTATGACATTAGAGAATTTTTCATGGTTTCAATCCTTCTTATCAGAGCCATCTTGATCAACATCATTCATATAACTTGCTTCATCATGCTTGCTAATCAAGTCAAATTTTCTTACGAATATCTTCAACATCTTGAAGATTACGTACTTGCACAACTTAGACAACAAGTACAGCCAAATACATAGAAGCATGAAGTTAACTATTAAAATCATATATCAAATACCCACACTTAGGTTCATAGTCTTCAACTTCTTGCTCGGTTTTTTATCACAAGCCCTAGAACACAACATTTAAAGTAACTCAATCAAGATATCAATATTATTATATCTGGGGCCTCAATATTACTTTTAGAGATATGACAAGCTCTATTATGATATATTGCAAACCCTAGAAGCAATTAAAAAAAGTACAATTCCACAATGCATCTAACAATTTTCAAAATTTATATTATAGACTTATATTAGGATTTAATGCAAACCCTAGATTCCATTTTTGAGACACTAAGCCTTAAATATCAACAATCAAAACCAATCATAGCACAGTCTGAGGTTTCAACAATATGACCAACTTTTTGTAAACCCTAGATTATAATATCATTATATCCTAGAATATCAAACTTCTACTAGGGTTTAGTGACAAACCCTAGAACTATGATCATCAACAATTAGGTTAGCAAATATACATATCTAGGATTTCATAATCATGCACATATCATAGCAATATTTATCAGACAAATCCAAGACACAAATATCAATACATTAAGTTAGACATATAAGAATTTTGATCAGGCTAGGGTTTCGATCAGATAGACAAATATACACCTAGGGTTCCATTCCTATGAGCTTACTCTAGGTATATAAGTGTTTTGCTTATAAACCCTAATTTACCAAATCCTTAAAGGTTTAGGATTTCAATACACAACAAACCCTAAGGGACCAGGATTTCTATAATAGTACCAAAACCCTAAACATCAAAAGAATAATATTTTCTAGATTTCATCAATAACCCTAAGTAGACTAGGGTTTTCACATTAGCATTGACATACCCTTAGGTTAGGTTTTTACAGAGAACCTTTTTAGGGTTCCATAAGAATGATCAAATGTATAAAGAGGGTAGATTCAATCTAATGATTAATCACCCAAATAACAATCTTTATGATTCAAAGGTATTAGACATCACGATTTTTTTTTTTAATCACGAGGTGAATCGATAACTGCCAGCCCTAATCTCTGGGAGACCGAGGATCAATCCTCATAGCTGCCACTATAACACCAAGAGTACATCCAACTACTTGCAAGTCGATATACTAAGATCCTATGGTTTTAGCAAAGCGAGACTCTCGTGCCGCCAAGGCGGGGAGGGGGGGGGATCTGCTCTCGAGTCGCCAGCACTGTAGCTCATGTACTCAATGAGATTTGAACCATGGTCTCTTGAGCTTCGCCGAAGTAAACGTACCGTTAAACCACACTAGTAATGTAAATTAGATTAAAGAAATGACTATACCTTTACTGTGAAGGGAACAAAGCTTATGGTCTAAGACATACCTTTGAGTTGTATCTTAACAAACCTTGTAGGACATTAATCCTTGAAGAACTTCCTTTGCAACAAAACTTTTGTCATGCTTTGTCTTGTGAGGTCTCCTCCATAACCCTTGAGTATTTAGCAAGCTTTCCTAAACAAGGAAAATATGAAAGAAATGTTATTAGCATCAAACACAAATATATTTTGATAAGAGAGGAAACCCAAATATAAAAAGATAATACAAGGAGTAGGATACTTATCTTTGGTAAAATGGTGAGGGCTCCCTCTTAATCCAATCTCGAGTGATACCTATAACTTTATCAAAACAATTCAATAATGTTTTTCCAAAGCATGTTAAACCTACAAGTACTAGAAATCAAAGTATAAAGGAAAACAATTCAAAACTTAGAGTGAGGGGTTAAGAGAGAAAGGATTTAGTAGTGTAAGTCCTTTATTTTTGATTCTTCGATCTTGTTCTTCTTTGGAGATCCTTCATCGGCAACATTTGCTTGATCCCTATTTCTCTTTTTATTCCTAGGATTATCAGGAAAATCACTTCTATAGTGACCCATCTTGTGACAATTGTAGCATTCAATCTTGGATAGGTCTATCTTCTTTCTTGGCCCTTTGGGTTTCTTGAAGGTTCCTTTATTCTTATGATGAGCGGATTAGGCATTTGAAATTTTCTCCTCTTCATTCTCTTTGTTGATTGCTAATGAAATTTTGACTTCTTCTTGACAACATGCATTCCATAATTGCTCGAATGTAGGAGTATCCTTCCAACTGTTGATTCCTGATTTAAAGACACTCCAAGATGTTGGTAATCCTAGAAGAGTAGTGATCACGAGCTCCTTTTCGAGTACTATCTCATCTATTGACTGGAGTTCATCTTTGATTTTAGCTATTCTTACAAAGAAAGATGCCACAATGTTATCTTCTGTCATCTTCATAGTTCTTAGTTCATTCATGAGGCTTGCAATTTCACCAAGATTCTTGATTGTGAACAATTTGGATAAGGCCTCATACATCTCTTGGGCAGAATCTATGTGGGAAATATATGGGATGATGTTATCCTTTATGCCATCTACCATTAGGCTCATGGCCAATATCTTTGTTTCTCTAAACTTTGCTTTTTCTACATCACTTACTTCATCTGTTGGTTTCTTCACTTTTCCTTTGACTAGATCCAAGACTTTATTCTTCTCGAGGATGAGATCTATCCTCTTTTTCCATGCCCTGTAGTTGGAGGTTCCTTCTAGTTTGTTTTCTCCCTTCAATGAGTTAGACATTGTTCTTGTAGATAGTAGGCTTATCCCCTTATATGATCCATTTTCTTGATGAACCTTTTTAAACTTCTTAAGACTCCTTATTCTCCTTATAGTAGATCTTCAGGCGGATACCATGTTAGAAAATCAGAAAGGCATAAATATTTTCTTATGTTGATAATTACTTGTGATATTATGTTCTTATTAAAGTTCTTGTGTTCTTCTTTTATCTTAGTTCATCAAGCAATTACCAAAACCATAACACTAAGATCAAAGACACTAGATGTAGGCGGACAGCCAGGGAAAAACCCCTATCCAGGGGAAAACCCATTCAAGAACTCTTCCTTCATTAGTTTCACCAGATGACGAGATAATCCAAGACTCTTTGACCTAGACACATATTTCCTCCAATCACCAAGTCAACCCTCCCTTCTTCTGCGGATGATGACCTTCCAACAACTTCGACCTAGAAGCAAAAGTGGAAACTTCGACCTAGAAGTAGTAGCAAAAACTTTGACCTTGAAGCAACAACACTTCGAACTAGAAGCAGATGCAAAAACTTCGACCTTGAAGCAACAACACTTCGACCTAGAAGCAACAACTGTTCGACCTAATAACAACAACAAAATTTCAACCTTGAAGTAGCAACAAAACTTCGACCTTTTGTAATGACCCACCTACAACTTACAAATAGAACATAAATATTAGCATGCATACGAGACATGCATATGATAGCTACATATGCATGTATCGCATATGTTGCATTAGTATATATGCAAACCGTCTATAACAGTCCAACGAATGAATTATTGAGATACGAGGTAAATACCTGAACTCGCCAAAATCAAATAAATATATACTTATGGAATACTTGTTATACCACCACCATAAAATAACTAATACATTATTCCAAATATATCAATACAAAAAAATTTAATTAAATAAAAAAAATATATATATATATTATATAAAACCATATAAATGGAAAGGTTCTAAATTAAATTATTAAAGTTAAAAGTTAAACGAGAATTATGTTGTTATAAAAGAATTAATTTTTAAATTAAATATCAAATATTAAAAGAAAAATAAAGTAATATTAAATAAACCGGAAAAGGGACTACGTAAATTAATAAAATGATGAGTGTCAAATAAAATGTGACTACCTCAAATCACTGTGAGGAGCTACACAAAGGGACAGGGGGCAAGAATCCTCGCCTCACAGCTACGACGGTGGAGGATGAATGAATAGTGGCTCTGAGCAATAAAAAAGAAGGGAGTGCGACAGAGAAGGGATCCTTTTTTTTGCTTTGAGAGCGTAGTGCAGGAAGGGAGAACTTATAATAAAGAACTACAGGTAGAGTAGCCTTGATTGTCCTTGAAGCTTTTGAGCACGAGGGCTAAATTACTTCAAATTTGAAGTATTTTGGAGCTGGATATCGAGATTCTGCCTAGTTTGGCAAGGAGGTGTTGGTCTTTTGGTAACAAGAGCGAATTTGGAGTGTCAACAACCCGGGATTGACCTCAATAGCAAAAAAATCCCAGGGTTTCTTCTGCAAATTTAAATTTTTAAATCCCAAGTACTATCTGGTAAAAAATTCCATAGTTATGGTATTACAATCTACTATTTGGTTATGAATTCCACAGTTAGGGTATTACAATTTGGTATCAGAGCTAGGTTGAACTCTTGTGGACCTTTTAGGCTCTCCACATTGTATAGAATTACTGTGAAATTTAAATTTAATTGTAATTTTTGTTAATTATAGAAATAGTGTATCATAATTGTTACAACTGACATAGTTATCCTGACATTTGTTTAGTCTAATCTTTGTAGTCTGGTAGTCCCACCCGAACACTGAAAATTCGAGCTCCCCTGTAGAGTATTTTCTCTCTTCTACGTATGCAGTAAAAGGTGCTTTGGTGCCAGTGGGGTGTGAATCCGCGATTCAGAGGCAACAAAATATTTAGATTTTTTTTTTTAATTGGAACCTGCTGCATTAAGATACCGTGGATGGCAGGGTTCAAACCTCGCGGACAATGCCCACATAATTTTGAGCCATGCTCAGTAATCACTCTGGCTAATTTTAAATATATATTTTTAATTAATTTCATAAAATAAAACTACTTTCGTAATTATTTCCATATGCTAACGCAAGAGGCGGGAGCTGAAAGATTTATCACACTCTCTGTCGTTCTGTCGATCTTGCCCGACTTCATCTCCAACGTAGGGCATCGACATTTATTTTTGTGGTTACAGTGGATGATTTCGTCAATGTTTTTGTTATGACTGCTTTTGCTAATTAATTTATGGCTGAAACTCACTTATAAATGCCTTATTATCCTTGTCTTTAGAAAAGCCAATATACATATATACTTTGAATAATTAATTATGTATATATATTATGTATTTGCATACAACCAGGATTTTATACATATATAGGTTTTCAGTATCTCATGGCTTTGAATGGGGACTTCCCTCACAAAGTTTTAATATTTCATCTCAAAGGCCAAGTTAGTCTCGTGCATATTTTTTTTTAAAATCAAATCAATCGATCAATCTGATCATAGCAACATGCCTAATTTATTTGACAATTCAATTGCAGTTTAGGCTTGCGACTATGTGTGCATACTTTCTTTAATTTACTAAATTCCCTGTATGTTAGTTGTGTAAATGCTACATGGAACTAAGATCTTTTGACGAACGAGAAACGTGTCAGGATCGGTTTGAAGTGACAAAGTTGTAAGGATCTCCGTTTTAAGACCTGATTGAATAGACTCCGAAACGGCTGAGTCAAATCGGGTCGGATGGTGGCTGGGTCGAACCAGACCTGCTAGCTGGGTTGTTATCGAGCCGGCCGAGTTGGCTACCAACTTGGACGGCTCGATAACAACCTGGTCGGCTGGGCCAAGTCCGAGCCAACTCAACTGACTCGGAAAGAGCGGCCAGTCAACTCATTTCAACAACATTTAAAAAAAAAAATTGATTTTTGGGGACCCCAAAGCCCATTGTAATATGCCATTGGGTTATTTGGGGTCCATTCCCCTCTCCTAAGCCCTATAAAACCGACCCAATCCCTCTCATTTCCTCACAAACATCTTATTGCATTTGAGTGAGAGTTTGTGAGGAGTTGTGGAGTTTGTTTTTGGAGCAGCAGTGAGGAGTCTTGGGCAAGCATTGTAGTAGGAGTGAGGAGCTTCTGGGGCAGCCATTAGAGCAACATTGAGGAGTTTGTTTGTTGGATCAACTTTGAGGAGGCAGTTTGTGCCTAGAGGTATTTTTTTTCACTTCTAAAAATCTGTTTTTGCTTATTTATTTTTTTGTGCAAATCTGGAAATTGAAAAGAGTGCTTTTTGTGAAAGAAAAGAACATTGAAGCAATGCTATTTTTTTTTGTTTGTTTTCATTTTCAGATTTTTTTCCTTTGCTTTCCAAATGAAAAAATGGCACTGTTGACCTCTACCGGTCAACTACCCATGCAGTACACCCCCTTTTTCTTCGCAAAAAGGGGCAGCACCTGATCAGCGTGTCCGTGCCGTCCTGCAGCCATCAGCGGCTTGATCAATCTAATTGTAAACCCAGTCTGCATGTATTAATTGTAAATAATCCTAGCAGATGTGAGTCGTGTTGTAAATTGCCTATGTGGACCTAACTTTCCTATGATAATCTATGTCCCGGAAGGTTTTTCGTCTCACCGATCCACGGATCGGCAGAGTTTTCCTTCAAACCTGACCCCAAAGCCGGGATAAATTTCGTCATTGGAATTTTAGAAAATCCTAGTGTATTGATCTGCTAGATTATAGTTGTGTCGCAGAACTGGGTGATTAGTGAGGGTCTATGTTAAAGGGGTTCTTCTCCCTTAAGATGTAAATTGTTAAAGTCATGATGTAATGTGTCCTGAGGGTCGAAAAATGTTTAAATCCCCTTATGAGTCCTAAGTCCTAGGTCCTAGGTGATGTTTCCAAAGGCTTAGTTCGTTGATCCTTTTAAAAAAGGCAATTAAAAATATTAAAAAATG
>APFE031533424.1:93268-121830 GCA_000404065.3 Pinus taeda
AAATAATAAAAGTTTAAAAAATAATTCTAAAAATAATAAAATAATAATATTTTAAATCGACGGATGAGATCAAGAGATGTCTTGATCCTCATCAACGGTCGAGATCATTTCAACATGGATCACTCGAACTAGCCGTTGGGATCATTTCCTTTATATAGGGTTTTAGGAGGTCATTTCAGATCATCGGATCTGTGAGTCAAAGACTGAGGAAGCTCTCTTGTAAATCTGTTTCTGGTTAATAAAAGAAGACTTTGGGGTCCATATCTTGCTGGTGTTACTCTCTTGAAATGCTGTGAGATTGTTTGATTTTCTGCTTATGTTATTTCCAGCCGTTAATAATAGCTTTTTGTAGAGTATTGTGAGCACAGGTGTCTTGTTCACGTGCTAGGGTTTGGGTGCTGTTAGGGTTTCTGAAGTAATGGCAGGTATCTCCATTACTTTCTGAGATCTAGCAGCATCTTGCCCTCTTTACTGATGGTTGTTTTGCGCTGTGCAGAAAATATTTTTTGAAGGAATTTTGTGGGCGTTCGGGGAAGTTCTCGGCTGAACCAGCCAACTCCCACAAGCATTTTTTGCTGAGCCCAGTTGGATTTGATCCTGGGTCTATCATTCGGCTTATTTTTAATTTGCATGAGAGATTTTTCTGAAGTTCTTCACAGTGAAAATCTGAAAATCTCTATTTCTTTTAAATGTTTTCTGTGCTTATTGATGAATCTGGCTGTTAAAGGGCCAACTCTGTAAATTATTTAAATGTTCTAGGGTTTCAAATTTTTTCTGACTTAGGGTTTCCTGCACATATTATTTTTGGGTGTTCCATTACAGGTTGTAGGTGCAGGTTTTATGAAATTTTCAGGGTTTTATCATGCAACTTGGGGCAGAAAAAATTTAAAATTTTGATCAGTCAACTATTGCCCTTCCTCCTCACGCTGCCTGCTGCTCGACCTTTCCTTTGCAAAACGGATTTGTTGCCATCACCTGTGCAGTCAAACAGCAAGATCAACCCCGTTGATTTCATCCGCACGGGCCAGGTTACGTATGGCTTGATTCCTTTAAAGAGCAACCAAGAAGATGAGGGAGCCTGAAGCGTTATTGATTCTCTGCAGAGAGATAAGTTAAGGCGTGGGTGCTGAGTTCTATTGCAGATTTTGTTTCTTGATCTGTTTACTTCTGTGCATGCAACTGACAGCGTCCAAGGTCTTCCTATCTCTGCCCGCCGACAAAAATCCTAAAGCCGTCCTGGCCTGCACATATGAACCCCCGCGTGAGCTTGTATGAAGTCGTTTTTGGTCATAGGTAACTGCAGTCATTCTTCGAGCGGGAGTTCATGGTTCAGTTGATACCTAGAGCGCAGAAGCGAGGTATGTATGCGCCCGTCTCTCCATCCCTGTCGCCGACCCGCAGCTCCAACCTCCGCACGCTAGCCTGCAAATACAATCGATTTTTATGATAGTCGTTCGTTTTGATCTTAGTCGCATAGGTTTGATTTTTTAGGATAGCGTAGGTTTAGTTAAGAATCCTTTTCATTTTCGAATTAGTCACGTTTCTTTTTTTTTTTGGGGTTTTATGTTTTATAAAAGTAAAAAATATATGAATCATTTTTTTGGTTACGTGGTTTTAGTTAGGTTAGTTTCCTTTTTTAATTTTAATTTTAGTTTTATTTTTTAAATCTTAGTTTTATTTTCATGTATCTATAAAATATCAAAAGCATAAAAAAAAATAATATAATAATATAAAATAAAAATAAAAAGGGGTCAGGTTTTAGTTTTTTTAGTTAGGATTTTATTTTTTGTTAGATTTTAATTTTTTATATATAGTTTTTTTTTTTTTTTTTTAGATTAAAATTAGATCAAGTTGTTTATTTATTATTTTTTAAATAAAAAAAAAAAAAAAAATTAAAAAAAAAAATCAATAAAAAATTTATTTTTAGGGTTTGTAGATTAAATTTTAAATTTTGTTTCAAGTTAAATTTTTGTCGAGAAAATCCATAAAAAATTTTGGTGGAAAATTATTTTTGCCAGAATCAGTTGTTTTTCAATTATTATCTTTCATGCTGAGATCTGAGCTTTCAAGTCGAGACACGAAGTTGATATCTGGTTAATAATTTACGATTCTTGTGGTGATTTATCTTTTCGAGGTCCTCAGTTGCTGGACGTCGTTTTGATCATTGTGATTTTACTGGATATCTTGCATTGTTCAATGTTATTGTACTGTTAAGTAATCATCAAGGCACTGGCCTGCTAACTAATCAAATCAGTTTTAGTGCTTATCTTAAATCGTGTCTCGTGTCTCCCAACCAACTGGTCGACAGTTGGTCTTCATCATCTCATAGGGTCTACCCCCCTTAGCCGCGGGAGACAGGCTTAAACGGAGGGATCGGGGATTAGAGTGACAGCCCCTGATCTAAGCGTTGTCGTGTCAATCTGCGCGACAACAGGCACCTAGAGTGAAAGATGTTGCTTGGGCATATGTTGAAATGGTTGATAATCAAATGCGTTGCAAATTTTGCCAAGAAAATTAAGGAAGGCCTTGGGGGCATTAATAGGCTGAAACAACACTTGGCAGGGATTAGAGGCCAAATTACTCCATGTGAATCACCAGAAATTGGGGAGATTAGGAAGGATTTGTTAAATAAGTTAATAACTGGGAAGTTTAAAGAAGAAAAGGCTAAGCAAAAAGAATTAGAGGCTGAAATTGGGAGGAAGAGGAGTATACAACAAATGATGTCTAGCAACCCCCATTTTGATTTTGAGGGTTCTTCTTCTATCCCTTGTATTAATGCATCCAACCCCTTCCAATATGTTCCTCCCTCTTTAGAGTCTATTCGAGAAAAGGGTAAGGGTAAAATGAAAAAGAAGGGTGATATGAATACCAAAAGTTATTTCTGTCACACCCTCCTCTCCATCAGATGCACATGGTCCTCAAGCTAGTAGAACTTTGCAGCCCACTTTAGATGACCATTGGAAGAAGGAATTGAGGGAGACTTCTTGTGATTACATATGTAAATGGTGGTATGATGCTGATATCCCCTTTAATGCTTCCCATTGACCATATTTTGATGTCATACATGCTGCTGGAAAAGGCTTCAAAGTCCCTACTATGCATGAGATAAGGGGTTATCGTTTGCAGAAAGAAATTGCCTCCATTAATGAGTATTTGAAAGATTTCAAGGACTTATGGGCAAGAACAGGATGTACCATCATGTCAGATGGATGGACTGATCAAAGGAACCATACCATCATAAACTTTCTTATCTTCTGCCCACAGGGAACCATGTTTCTAAAACCAGTTGACGCATCTGATAGGGTGAAAGATGGACAATTGTTGTTTCAGCTATTGGATGAGGTTGTTGAGGAGGTGGGGGTGGCTAATGTTGTTAAAGTCATCACAGATAATGAAGGTAGCTGAGATTGTGAAAGTTGCTGAGCCACTGGTTAAGGTGTTGCGGTTGGTGGATGGGGAAAGATTGGCTATGGGCTTCATTTATGAGGCTATGGATCAAGCAGAGGAGAAAATAAAGAGGGCATACAAGGATAAAGTGGCTAAGTATGGGCCCATTTGGGAAATCATTGATGAAAGATGGAACAATCAACTCCATTTCCCTATACATGCAGTTGGGTATTTTGTGAACCCATGGTATCATTATAAAGCTCTAACAGCAGGAGCTTTGAGGGGGGAGGTTAGAGATGGATTGATTGACTACATTGATTGCATGATCCCATTGGAGTGTGATTAGCTAGAGATACACCGATAGGTCACAACCTTCAACAAAGCCACAGGTACCTTTGGGAAGAACCTAGCAAAGATTGCAAGGGAAGTAGATGAGCCAGGTAAACAAAAATTTGAATTTTCAAATTCTTAATACTTATTTTGTTAAATTGTTTATAATTTGAAAGTTGGCTATAATTTGTAATTTTGTTGAGCTAACTCATTACACTCCTATGTTTTTTGCAACACAATGGTGGGAGGATTTTGGTAGCCATTGTCCTCAATTGTAGAAGTTTGCAATTCGTATTTTGAGTCAAACTTGCAATGCTACTGGGTGTGAGTGCAATTGGTCTGTCTTTGAGAGGATTCACACGAAGAAGAGAAACTGTTTGGATCAAAAACGGTTAAATGATCTAGTCTGTGTCCAATACAACCTACGGCTCAGACGCAACCAATTGCTGAATAAAAGACCTGATTTAGATCCCATTGTGTTGGAGGACATTGATCCAACATTAGATTGGGTAGTGGAGTGTCATCCAACAAAGTTTGATTCTGATGAGGATGTTGATTTGGATTTACAGGTGGAGGCATCACTCGAACATAATGTTCAGTTTAATGCAAATCCACTTGTACCAGCGTCAGGGCCAACCCCAAGTCCTCCAGTTGCAGACGCTTCCTCTGCTCAGCCATGACAGAAGCGCATATCTTGTTTATCTCAACTTGCAGCTGCTGCACAGCCTGCTAGTGCTACCACTTCTACAGTTGCAGTTGGAGATGATGACAAGGAGGAGCCATGGGCTTCCATGTCTGACTCTGATTCAGAGGTTGAGCCAGATGATGTTGGCTCCTCTAGCAGTAGCGAGTAGTCTTGGTCACATTTTACTTTTGTTGTAAAGGCCATTTCTAGCCTCCTTGGTTATGTGTTTTTGTTTTGATCTCTATATCATCATCATGTATGTATTGGACAGTGCACTGGGTGCCATTTTGATATAATGGATATATTCATGAGCCTACTTTGATCATATGTTGTCTTCTCTCTATATTCTAATGCAGTGTGTTTGGAAACATGGATGAAAATCTTTAAATAATGTTTTTTTATTTTCATCACCATTTAATCATTTTCGACTCATTTGGGATGGCTTCTTCGTTACATTATGAGCTATTTGGTGGGCTTGTCACCAAAATTATGTTATGTTGCACATTTAAATATTTTTAGGGGCATATTAGACTAATTCGAATTTGAAGAGGCTCATATAAATAAACATAAGGCTCATTTGTATCAAACATCATCATCACACTTGGATATCTCTCTCGTGAGAATTTCACACTTTTCTTTGGATGTCTATTGGAGCTCTTTTGATGCATTTCGATATTTTTGCAAGTTGAGCTCTTGTTCTTTCTTGGAGCTACTTTGTTGATCTTGGATTGGATATATCTCTTGTTATCTTGTAAGTGGTTTTGCTGAAGATTTTTCCATGTAATCATGTCTAATGTGTGGAAATTTTTCAACTAGCTAGTTCTTCTTGTGCCCTAGTTATTTAATATCATTGTAAAAATTATTAGATTGCAAATTTGTGCATGTTACTCATTGAATAACAAGTAGATGAATGTTCGTAGTGGATCGAAATCTGATTTCTTTCCATAAAAGTCCATAGGTCTTGGGCGGGTAATTGTTGAAAAGTAGTTTCTAGGGCATCACTTTTTAGCCTCCTTGAAGGCAACTTTGGCCAAATTTCGAATCACATAGACTCCATAGCTGAAGGACTAGGCACTAATCCAATAAATTAGGTGATCACCCTCTCTTTCCCCTTTCTTTTTCTCTTCTCAAAGTTTCACCCCCCTTTTCCTAGAAGACTAGCTAGGGCACCTTGCAAAATCCTTTGGAGGGCTTACTTTTGAAATCCGCCACAATAGGGATTTGCGCTAATGTTTTCTCTAGAGGATCTCAAAATTTAAAGCAATTCTCATAGTAGAATCTCAAGATATTTGATGCCCTAGTGGTTGCCCTAAAAAGGTAACCTAAGTAGTCCTTCATTGACAAAGTGGCTTTCTTGACGATAGTATGAGCCTAATATTCATTTGAATAAATTATAAGAACCCTTTCCTCTGTTGTACCTTGACCTAGAAAGTTCTTGGAGGGAATTTCGTCCCGCGATTATCCTAAAAACCCTAGGTCTAGTGAAAGCCCTAACTAGGTTTCTCAAGAATAGCGAAAGCCTACTTAATGGTATATAATCATCTTTCAAACTTCTTGAGAGGTCCTATATCATATTCAGGGTCTTGACCATAGACATACTCATCATTTTTGAACATCCCTGAACCTTAGGTCTTGATTCTCTTCTTAGGTCTTTCTTGGAGAGCCTTTAGCTTCTCTTGAAGCATTGAGCCTCTCCTTGAATGGGCCTTGGGAATCACTTCATACCTTGTCAATGATCCTATCATTTCAAATGATTTCCTCCATACCAAGAGTCCTCCCATCGATGAAAGTCTGTAAAGTGCAGGGGACACTGATTGAGGTGACAATGGGTCTTTGTCCCATTGTTGTCACTTGGTCTAGTAGTTGTCCCTTAGGTACCCCTCCTAGGAACTTTGCTAGATTGTGTGGCAATAGGCATAACTATGGTTTCACAGAATTTCGTCCTTGAACATTGAAGATGGAGAAGAAGAAAATGAGAATGGGATAATGGAGAATGCTCATGAGAGAAGAATGCGATGGGATCTTGAATTGGCTCATTATATAATTTTTTTGTATAATCAATTTCTTCCAAAACATTGCAGTTTATCCCTTATTCCACTTGATATATACTAAACTAACCAATTATGCAGCTAATGATAGTGTGTTGATTACTAGATTGCAATAGTTTATTTTGTTTATTATTTTGCGAGAATGCTTGAGTTTTCCTTTTGTCGTGGATTATGATATGCTTGTGGATGATTTTCTTTTTGTAGTTATTTTGCTTGTTTTTTTTTCTTAGGATCCACCTTTGGCACTTGTCCTAGCTACAACTACGAGAAAGGACAAGTGGTGACCAATTTCTTCCCAAGTTTGCAACTAGTATGCACCCATCAATGGGACGAGGAAGAAAAAGTTTCACTAGCAAAGGATTAAAGCATTAATTGGCTTAGCCTAGCAACTTAAACAAAGAAATAGTTGAGGTTGTAGAGGCGGCAGGCGCAATCCAAAATGTTCTAAGGATGAGAAGCGGGGAGATGGATGTTACCCACCAAAATGGGTAAACCCCCTAGGAGAAAACGCTTTCTCCTATTTTGGACAATCAAACAACCAACAACGCTATACATTTGCTTGATGATGATGATATGCAAGTTCCTCCACCATTTGCACCAGTCATACACCTCTCACCATCCAACATTCCCATTGGGTGAAGTTGGGCTACGATTCAATAGGTACTTTGATCATTTCGCAATCAAGTGCTTTTACTTAATGTTTTGGGAATTTAGTATGGATAAAGGGGTGATTTGGATGATTGATCGATGTTGACTATAAACTTGTTCTCTCACCTTACGAGGGGTTTATGTTGATTTTTGTGCAAGATTGGGAGGTATTCCCATATGCCAAGAGGCCTCCTATGTCAGCCAAGAAGATTTATGGAGAAAAAATTCAAATTTTTATTGGGCTTCATGCAGGCTTTGTTACCCACCACCCGTGGGTAGTATGCATAGGAGATAATTTTTCTCCTAGATGGTCCTCAACTGGTAGCCAACAACCCCTTGCAGCTACCAGATAGCTCGATGTGCCATTCTCTTCGCCACCTGAGCCAGGCATATGCTCCCTCACCCATCTGTTATGATCATATGTTTGAAGGTAGGCCTACCGAACCCGAAGGTATGGCTTTTCATTGTGTAGTTGGGTATTTTTGTTTACTTATCATGGACACTTTGGGGCATGAATTAGTGGGGGGATTTGGCAGAAAGAGTGGGCTTGGTTTGTACTCTTGTCTCCTTGCCCAAATTGATGGTTAACCTTGTATCCTAGACGCATGTGATCTCCTTTATTGACTATTAGCTTTAGGGGTGGCACTACATGGGAAACCCCGATTTTGGTTGTGTGGTCCCGCTTTTCGACATCATATAGATCACCCCCCTATGTTCATTATAACCCCATTCACCATATTTCCCATCCGAGTCCACATTTGTCCATTGGGTCCACAAGGAGTTAGCCTCCCCCTCCCCTTGTCCACACCTTGGATTGGGCCTGGAATGATGCCCTTGAGGTTGATGCAGCTAAAAGAAAAGAAAAAGCATAAGTTTGGAAAAAGATAGTTCGGATTACCCACTGTATTGTATACACCTTGTTGACGTTTTGAATCCCAAAGGGAATCCATCTTCAGGACACAAATGAGAGATTGATTGAAAGAAAAGTCAAACCAGCCAGAGAAGGTGAATAAATAATGAACGAACAAAATTAAAAGATGACTAAATTGCTAAATTAATTCATTACAAATGAAATTAATGCCTTAATAATAACAAATAAATAAATAAATAATAATTAATTTTATTAATTGATTGATTTATTTATGAATAATTATTTATTTTATGGAAATAAATAAATAATTATTATTATAAATAAATAAATAATAATAATAAATAAATAATTATTATTATAATAATAATAATAATAAATAAATAATTATTATTATAAATAAATAATAATAATAGATAAAGAAATTTATTTATTTACTAATAAAACATCTAAATAAAAAGATAGAGGTTAAAACATCCTAAACAATAAATAAGAAATATAACAAATAATAACATACCATTAATAATTTTTTAATTCACCCATTAATAATAATCAATTATTTATTTGTAATGAACAAAATTATTATTATTATGAATAAATAAGTATTAATCATAAATGAAATAAATAAATAGCTAGCTAATAAATTAATAAGAAACTAAAGCTAAATTTTTATTAACTAAATAATGTTAATGAAGGAGCAAAATCTGTAAGAAATTCAAGATAAGGAAAGGAAAGAAAGTTATATAGGGATACTATACCTCTGAAGCAAACCTTGAAGCGTTGATACGTCTAATTAAGGGAAGCCAATTTCCATTGATCTCACTCCCACCATCTCTGTTTAGATTGTGTGGATATTTCATAATTTCAAGGGCTTCTCTGATTCTCCTCCTTTGATAGTGCTCCTCCCTAGCAATAATTTTGGCATCTTCTAGACAAACATGATGCTTGGTCTTTGAGGTGTGTTCAGCAAGGGCTGAGGTGTGCGATCTTCCATTCTTAATGTCTCTCCGTGCTCTTTTAGTCTTGTTTTTAAAGAGCGCCCTGTGTCACCAATATAACTTCTGCCACAAGAACAATCAATCTTATAAACTCCCTTAAGCTTCTGATGATCGATGCAATCCTTAACATACCTCATTCTTTGCTTAATTGTTCCAGATGTTGTAAACTGAGTGAATATGTCCTTCTTTCTTAAAATATTTGTGATCTTATCTGTAAGTCCTTGAATGAAAGGAAGGAATACTTTACCACATTTAGCTTGAGGGCCCTTAGAGAGGACCTTTCCTTCAACTCTCTTTATAGATTTCTTAATATCCTTATCCTTGTATCCTATACTCTTAAATGCAAAGGTCAAGTGCTCAATTTCTTCATTAAGGTGATCAGAGTCAGATATTCTCAGGGCCCTAACAACAAGAGTGTTAAGGACACCAAATTTTTGGGCTTGATGGTGGTATGAGTCAGCGTGAAGATAGCTTTTTGTGTGGGTTTTCTTCCTAAAGACCTAATGTCCTAAAGTACCATCCTCCTTTCTGATAACAAGGACATCTAAAAAATGAATGTTACTATTTTCTTCAAGCTCCATAGTAAACTTAATTTCAGATGAGATAGAGTTAAGATGATTGAAAAACTTCTCAAGCTCTGCCCTACCATGAGTCCACTTTATGTTGGTGTCATCAACAAATCTCTTCCACCAAGCTGGTTTCAAAGGGTATGAGTGAAGCACTTTCTTCTCAAAGTACTCCATGTATAAATTAGCAACCATTGGTGAGAGGGGTGATCCCATCGCAACCTCAGAAATCTGCTCATAATAACCTCCTTGGAAACTGAGAAAAGTGGAACAAAAACAAATCTCCGCAAGCTTAGCTGTTTCTGGATCAGTGACTTCTTTAACTTCTTTTACAACATGAACAACCTCATCCAAGGGAATCTTGGTAAATAAGGATACTACGTCAAAACTCACAAGAATGTCATCTTTATCAACCCTCTCATTTTTGATAACCTTTACAAAATCATTGGAGTCTTTAATAAAAGAATCTGTGTTTCCAACAAGAGGCTTAAGGATCTTAGCAACATATTTAGCTAATTCATAGGTGGGGGACCCAATGGTGTTAACAATTGGTCTAAGAGGGACCCCTTCCTTGTGGATTTTAGGTGACCCATAAATTCTAGGGATAACCTCACAGGAAGGAATTAACTTTTTTATTTATTTTATCATCAAGATTGGACTCCAAAATTGGTTTCTTAACCTCTTTTATAACCTTGGGAATGGGGTTGGAGTTCAGTGTTTTATAGCTACTGCAATTTAGATGCTCATTCATTTTATGAAGTAATCATCTTTTTTCGAAACAACAATCGCTCCTACTTTATTTGCCTTAAGAACCACAATCTTGTCATTATCACGAAGGGAATTAAGAGCAACTTGTTCATCCTTATTTAAATTTCTCTTTGGGGGCTTGGCTTTCCTCATTATGAGAGAACATTCCTTCCTTAATACCTCTTTGTCCTCCACAGAAAGGCCATGAATCCCATCTTCAATGCTACAAATGATGCTTTCAAATGGAATGTTCTTAGGAGTAACCGTGATTCCCAAACCTTTGCTGAGAATACTAACAGTCTCCGGACTCAATTTGTGGGAAGAAAGATTAACAACCTTCTTCTTAGGTTCAAATTTTGAACCAAGATTATTCGTATCGCCATAATCCTTGTTATTAAAAACTAATTTATTATCCCCGCTACTTCTATTCATCTCACAGTTGCAATCCTTTGGGCAAACCCTAAAAAGCGGAGTTTTAGAATTATCAAAATTAATTTCAACATTTACTATGAAGTCATGCCCATACCCCTAGGCCCTCGTCACTTAAGCCTTTATCGTCCCTATTATTCTTATCCAAGCTCCTACGCTTACAAAAGATGTTGACCTCCTTGAAACTGCTGCCATCGTATTTGACCTTTGAATTGTTGTGTTCAACCTCCAATTCTTTAGTGCTGCAACCTCCATAGTCAGAAAAAACAACGCTGCCCTCTTTCCTATTATTCTTATCCAAGCTCCTACACTTACAAAAGGTGTTGACCTCCTCAAAACTGTTGCCATTGTGTTTTACTTTTGAATTGCTGCGCTCAATCTCCAATTATTCAGTCTTGCAACCTTCATAATAAACGATGCTGCCCTCAATAGGAAATGTATCATAAAATGTAAAAGATGGCCGACACATACAAATTTAACACGTGGGCAAAAGCCAAAATGAGCTCTACCCTTTTCATCATAGCTGTCACCCTAGTTCCTAGGGCCCCTCATAGTGGCCCCTTACATCATCAAGGAACCCATGATTGTCTCAACCACTGGTGGGCAATGAATTGCCCCACCTTAAGGGGGTATTTACTATTTTATCTTGCATATCATGCTCGCATCCCTTGGAGCCCCAAGTAGTTACAAAAAGAAAACTAATAAAAGGCAAAAGACATATGAAGAAGTGTGAAAAAACAAAGGTCGGTGTAACTCATGTATCATGATTGCTCACTCCTACATTCATATACCCATTTGTGGGCTTCCCTTATTATGGCTACCCTTGTACCGTGGCATGTGGCTTGGAGTCTTTCCTTGATGGCCCACTTTGTTCCATCATTATATCACACACCACCTGCCATTTGATGGATGTACCATTGACATGTCACCCCCTTAGAGGTTGAAACCACCTAATAGGGTCATTGGTTAACTCTCTTCTTGAACTTGGAGACACTTGTACGTTCTAAAGGCCATTATGGAAGGGCATGCCACTATGAAGTGTCCACTTGGTTCCATGATTTGTAAGCTCATTTACTCAATTGCACTAATGATTGGTTGTACTAGAAGGTGAGGGGACACATTGGATCTTATACAGGATTGCAAGTGGGTCTTCATCTGGGGTTTGGTCTCCCTAGACAGGGTCTAAGCCCTCTAGAGGGTCATATTGGCATTTGTAGGGTGAGCTTTAAGAGCGACAAGTCTTCGCCATAGCAGAGAGAAGATTGGCACTCCTTTGGATCCTTCAGTTTCACTCATGGATTGCTCGTGTTCCACATGTTGGACAATGATGATGCACTTGGAACACCTTGCTCGGCTGGCTCCACTCTTGCACCACACACTTGGCAGTGAATCTAGGGCCTAGATGAGGATGTGTCTCGCCACGAGAGACAGTGGGAGGGCTGGCATTGTTCTTCTAGCCCTTACAAATGGGATACAGGTTTGTTCGATCCATTTGGAGACCCATGAGGATGTTTTGTGCCCCCAAAGCCACTTGGGAACACCAAAGGTTGTTTGCTTGAATATTAATGTGCCAACCTTTTTGTCACTATGTTTGGAGCTTATGCATTCATCTCGGCACACATTGGACTCCTCAATGGCCCTTTGACCTATTGTATTTACTATTTTTCCCTCTTGAGAGGCTTATTGTTGTATTATGGAGCTATCGTGGTGGGCTTGTCACCAAGTTATGCTATTTTCGCACACTATTTTATTATTTGGGGCATTATTAGGCCTACTTAGGCAAATCAAACCCCTTTGGGAGGATTTTTATTAAAGTGATTATCATTTCATTTGATCGTCACTTGGATTTGGACTCGTATCTCTTCTTGAGAATTTCACTAGCCTTATTGATGGGCGACTTTGGGAATTGATGCATTTTGATGTCTGGAAGAGCTTGTTGTTGATCTTGGAGCTTTGATTTTTTTGTCTATTGATGATTGGAAGATTTTCACAATACTTGTAATTGTAATTTCATGGTTTATGTCTCATGCTTTTGTCACTTATGTAATGTATGAAATTTTCACTCATGAAGCTGGGAAGCTGCCTTAATGAAATGTGAATTTGTTAAATCTTGTCTTTGTGAGGGCTTTTTCATATATTTCATGCAAAGTATGGTGAATAAATATCCTAGGGGTATATGAATGCTCATAGTTACCTTGATAAGTCTTCAATTGCAACATCAAGGAAATGTAAATTTTGCTAATGACCTAGTTGCTACCTCTAGGGATATGCGAAGCTGCTAGGGAACTCCTTAATCGATATAAAGGTCTCTAAACATTGAATTTCATCAAATCTATTTCTCCTAACAGGCTAGGCACTAGTCTAGTCCTAGGTGATAACGAAAGTCATTCTTACCTCCTCTCTTGCCTTTCTAAGCCCTAACCCTAGTAGGCTCCCTAGGGCATCATACAAATTTTATTGTATCCATCAAAAGTTGATGAATCTTGGTCTAGGCTGCACTGGTGAGTCCTCGAGAGGTCCTCTAAATTTGAGGCTATTTCGATGGTGGAATCTGTAGATATCCCAAGCCCTAGCTTGGAGACCATTTCCCTAGTTTGCCTTTGGTTGGTGGCTTCGTCAAGGGTCATAACATTGAACATCAAAGACAAAGTTTATCTCTTTGATCCTTTTCTCCTCCTTCACTTGGTCAAGTCTATCTATTTGAATTCTTACCCCACATCCTTGACCTCGTTTGGGTCCAATAGGGATTCTTTGTGTTCCCACAACTTCGACACTCCAATTTCACAAGGATTTCTTAGAAACTCTATTCTTCGAGGATTCTTTTGGCTTAGAGCACTACATTTCAATACATACCCCTCAAACCTAGGTCTAAGTTTCCTTCTAGCCCTCCTTCTTGGAGAGCCTTCCATCTTGCTTCAAGAGCAAGCAATCCCTTTCATTAGAGGCTGTCCTTTGAATAGGCTTGGAAATCACTACCCTTATATTATTGACACATTTCTTCTAGTGATTTCCCTAATAATGGGACCCCTCCCATTGGTGAAAGCCCGTAAAGAGCAGGGAGCTTTAGTTGAGGTGACAGTGGACCATTGCTCCATTGTTTCCATTTGACCTAGTAGCTGCTTTATAGGGCCATTGCTATTAAGACCCCTGCTAGTTTGAGCGATAACATTTGGTGCCGTTCCCTGGGAGGAAGCAGGTCTACCTCCCTAGTGAAAGATTGAGGAATTGATCCATAAACAACATTTCAAGTATTCCTCTAACGACTCTATTCATTGTTCAATCCCCTCGCCAACTTGAAGGTGACGACATTCCTCCTTTGATGTAATATCCCTTCGTTGCTGTAATATTGTTCTAATTAAACTGAATTTTGTTAGAAAGAATGGAGGAAAAGCCATGGAAAAATACTAGAATAATTATGTAAGCGAACATTTATTAATGAATAAATAAACAAGATGTATGTACTTGGAAATGAGACATCTAGACATGAGACTCTTGCCAAAGGAAACAAATAAAATCTCATTGGTAAATGAGATTGGATAATTCTTTCATGATAATATTCTAGATGAAATTCTAGAAAAGCTTAATGGATGGAAAGAAGGATCCATTAAGTTGCTTAGCTGGAGAAAGATGTTAAGCTTGGAAAAAACATAAAAGCACCGCGGGAGAGAAAGGCAAGCTTTTATGGAAAAGCCCCTTCTAATGGATAAAAAGATCCAAGTGATTAGAACTCGATTTTACGAGTAAAGATTCTGTGCTGCAAATACCAGCTTCCTGGAAAGCATCGAACCCAAGACCCTGCCTCCTGGAAGACCTTAGTTACATCTTGAACTGAGATCCTCAAAGTCAGGAGTAATGAAGAACAAAGAGCAATTTTACCCACTGCCACACAAGTCATGGAATAAGCAACACACAAAATGTACCAGATGGTTTTCACTAGTGGAAATCGGTGAGGAAACCTGCATAAAGAAGCAAAGATTTCACAGGTTAGGTGCATATAAATAACTGGAATGCAAAATACAAATTTATAGTTATAACTAGAGCATCATAGTTACCAGTGGCTAGGTACAGAGAGAGTTTGTGAAGAGGAAATGCTTATAGGGGCGCCGAGCAAAAAAAACATGGGGTGCAATATCGTGTGAAGGGAAATCGACGTATCGCCTCCCTAGCAATACGATTATCCTCCAAGACAATCACTGGTAATGCTCTCCCCAGATAACCGTAGACCGATTAATAGGAAAGCGACGCACAAATGAGCAGCAGAAAAATGAAGTTAAGGGTTAGGGTTTGCAATGCCATGCATCAACCGTTCGATTACCTCAATTGATTAGAGTCGTTCACCAAATTTCAAGGCTGACAACCAACTTGAAATCCATGTGACCAGTGCATGGTAATGAACGTGTGGCATAATAGGATTTTCTGCATAGTGCCTGGGGCACTGCCTTTCTTATCAGTTGCCGCGTATAGGATAGAACAATGGGAACGCCACATATGTTCAATAGCAACAATAACTTTATAGTTTGATAAATAACCATTAAAACACTAACTTCCCTAGTGTTCGAAGATCAAGTATTATATGATGAATGGTATAACCATAACACTAAAGAGACCTTGGGTTAGGTGGGTACACATCAATAATCCCCTATGAAGTATGGTGGTACAAAACAACTATTTCACCTAGGTTTCCAAAGACAGGTAAAATCCACCAAGGGATATCGTGATTGGCTTGCAAGCATAATGAGACCTTTAATAATAAAAGCAAGACAAAAACCATGCATACAAGCTACTTAAGTGAGAAATGTAAACAAATAGAATGTTGTAAAATTAGAGATACATAAGGAGGACATATTCAACTGAGGTTGAATATTATATTTCCGTCAATATCACCCTACATTCAATAAACATGAATTGACTATGATCACGGTGAATGGGTAACAAAAAGGGAATGACTAACAGTAAGAGGAGGTGGTTATACTGTTTAATGAATGAAAAAAATGTTTTGTGGGTGAATTATGAAGACGTAACAAATGGTATCAGAGCTTAGGCTCAACCCTTGTGCCTAATGGGTATCAACACTAAACTGAGAATGGTGAAGTCTCTGTACAACTATTGTAATATTTTTCTTGACAACCAATTTTCTAGGTTAAAATCTCGGACATAATGGACATAGGTATACAATTAAGAATTTGTTGCGAAAATACTAAGTTACTGGACTTACATTGGTTCCGGAACAACAATTTGGAGGAAATAATTATAATATGTTCGTACTGAATAACCACTGAATGGTAAAGGAAACATAAAACTAATTCAATTTCTTTTTGTCTTTAAATCACTACATACACACATACAGGAAGGAGTATATGGTAGGTAGAAAAATTTGACATTCCTAAATAATTCTAAGATAATGCCTGAAGCAGTGAGAATACCATTTCGGGTGGGAAAACCGATAGGTGGATTATAGAAAAATTGAAAAAGCCGATAGGTGTTGATTTTGTTTTTGAGAAAGTTGGCAATAGAAATTGTTGCTAAAGACGGCCCAACCCAAAATTTTAATAAAAAAGATTATGCCAATAACAAAGGGCAGAGTGGATAAGTTTGTTTGGTTATCACTCGCTGATCTTTTATAAACTGTACCAATGCCTAGTAAGATACCACGGAATATGAGAAACCAACAAGTCTTCACTTCTTGATCATCGAATGGAGGTAGCAAAATTAACATTATCAGTAACAAAGGGAAAAAACATACATCCACTTGACATATGTTTGGCTTTGGGGGCAAACGTTGGTTCTTACAATTACTAAAGCTTGATTGCAAACGGTAGAGAAATATTTGGACAAACATCTTATCTAGTAGTTAAATAAGTTCCTAGGAACACTTAAATTTAAATTTTGTGTTGTGGAAGTTGCTAACAAAAACAAGAAGTGATGTTGTGGCACACAAAGAAGAGTGATACAATACGTTAGCTCATAAGTCAGAAAAATAATGGACCCGACCAAATATATAAATAGGTCCAAACCTGTATAAACTCAAATAGTTGTTATAGATTTTATCACAATAGCGTTATTGCAATATCTCTTTTGTTATTCTAAACTATATGAGATGAAGTTTCAAGGCATTCATTCATTCGATTGACACCATAATACTTTTCCAAATTACAAGTATACAACCTTATTTCCTACTGTTCTGGTTGATAAATAGCATGAGGCAGCTTTGACACTTCCATTATGGTACACATGGGAACAAAGATTTAAGCAAAACACATGTGAACATAGCAAGTTATAAACTAGGGGCATTAGTAGTTGCAGTTGGTATGAACATTAACCCATACCATAATCTAGGATAACTGTGCTCACATGAGAATCGAGAGCAAATTTTGTCACATTGAAAGGGTGAAAGAATATAAAGACACACCTGTGATAAGGTCTGAGACTTTTATAGGTGTTCCTATGGGAGTTGCTAACTGACATCACTAAATGTAGATTGGAAAGGTCCTAGTAGACCATTTTTGGTCATCAAAACTGGTTTGAACTGAGCACAAATAGCGGTGTTGCATTGTTTTCTTCGTTTGATTGAAGTGTCACTACACCAAGAAAAGGAATTTTCTTGAGATGTAGATCTATTGGGGAAAACCTAAGAGGATCAAAGAAAGAATACAAGAAAGAAGCATGATAGGGAACTTAATAGAAAAAACAAAATTCAGAAATCTAACTATATATATATATATATATATATATTATATATATATATATATATAATATATATATATATATATATATAATGAATCAAAAAGGGTACCAAGGCAGAGTTGCAGTTGGAAAACATGACGAAGTATACAACACATAATCAAAATTTATATTATATTTTCTTAGGAGTACATAGTTTTACATGTCATTGGTTATTTGACATCAAGTATTTCCAGCTGTGCTGAACCCTGTAATACGAGAATTCTTAATTGACAATGAACACATATCATGTATTGGGAGAGATAGGTAGTTGGGTCGAGAAGCTGAAGAATTTCAACCCCTACTCTGGTTATCAATTTTCTTTATTACTCCATGCATTTAGTTTTAATCCAAGCATGATAAAAATTCTAAAATCTGGAAATGACAATATTTTCTGAAAACACAAATTTAGAAATTTCACAACTGCTGAAATTGCAAAAATAAAACATAGCAAAATTATGACAACCACACATAGAAAATAACACAGTGATCTTGGTCAATGTGACCTTGGAACAACCCCCCCACAACTCTTGGGGAAAACCAGTTTGAGAGCTCTTCTTTATTTCTGAAAATGCTTTTATGGAGAAATTGAAATACACAGAAAAGATTCTAGCAACCACAAATTACAACTTATCTCGATTTCTGTGCTTGAACTTTGCCTCAAAAATCGTGCCAATCAGCAAGTTGCAAAAACATAAATTTTTCCAACTATAAAATAGCACTAAATGTTGTACGGTCTGTCTCGAAAATTATGCTCAGAGTTTGTTGTACAGACCATACGGATTGTACGAATTTCAGCAGTACGAATGCCTCGAAAATTGCACCCAAAACTTGCCATGAAATTCGTGCCCTTGTTGTACCTCTTCCTCAATTTCTGTGCCTTTCTCCTACTGTAAAATTTTGCCTTGGGATGTGTGCCAATAAATGCTGCTGCCCAGATTTGTTGAAATGTCTTCTTGCTGCTCTCCTTCACTTCCTCACTACTCAGAAATTTTCTCCTTGCTCTCTCTTCTCTTTCTCTCAAATGCTCATGAAAGAATGAATTGATCTTTTTCTCTTCTCTTCTCCTTTTACTCTCTAAATGACCTTTTGGGTTACCCTAAGATCCAATGGCTGAGATTCATTTAGATCTAGGGATGAGAATAAATGTGCATTTAATTCTCACTTTCTATTTTTTAACTCACCCACTTAGCCTTTTATTTCCTTTGTCACTTTTTCACTTTCTAATTCTTCATTGACTTTAATAAAGTCACCTTTAAATTAGAATATAAATTTACCACTTATAAAGTCACTTTTAAATTAAATTGACTTTACCACTTATAAAGTCACTTTAGGAGAAAAGTACAAATAAATTTGGACACTTTTCCCAGGGCCAAAGATCAAAGCCTCAGGGGACCACTTGTCCTTTGGTACCCAAATTTTAACACTCCCTCTTACCGAGGAAAGTATTCCTCACAACTCCTATCTTGTCTCTGAAGTAGACATGCTTGCCTCGTGGTAAGGCTTTGGTGAAAATGTTCGCTACATGCTCATTTGTGGAAATGTACTCAAGCTTGACAACTCCCTTTTGGACATAGTCTCTAATGAAGTGATACTTGATCTCAATATGCTTTGACTTGTCATGAAAAACTGGATTCTCCGTGAGTTTTATGCAACTCTGATTATCACAGTAAATTATTGAAGGTCTCAATGCCTAATCAAATAGACCAAACAACATCTTGCCAAGCCATATGGCCTCACAACTAGCCAAACTAGCAGCCATATGCTCTGCCTTAGTTGAGCTCAATGCAACTGATTGTTGTTTCGGGATAATCCACGACACAACTGCCGAACCCAACCGAAAACAACACCTGGAAGTACTCTTCCTATTTGAAGCACAACCTGCCCAATCAGAATCCGTGTACCCTACCAGTCTCACTCCATCACGCTGTCTATAATCCAAACCAAAATCCACAGTCCCCTGAGGGTAACGAAGAATGTGTTTTGCAGCGACCTAGTGCACTATCCTGGGCTCACACATGAATTGACTCATAATGTTAACTGTAAAACATATATTTGGTCAAGTGTTGACCAAATACATCAATTTACCAATCCGCTGTCTGTATAGAGTAGGACCCACCAACTCAGAATCAGAAGTGTGAAGCTTCTTCCAGTTTGTGATCATAGGTGTAGACATGGGTTTGCAGCCCTCCATGTGAAATCTGCTAAGAATATCCACAATGTACTTCCCTTGTCCCAGGAAGAAATGCCCCTCCTCCTGCCACACCTCCAATCCCAAAAAATAATGCATCAAGCCGATATCCTTCATCTCAAACTTTGAAGCAAGATCTCTCTTGTAGCCCTCAATAAGTCTCTTTGCACCAGTGATGATCAAATCATCAACGTACAACCCCAGAATGAGAGGCTCCTCACCCACCACAATGAAGTATAGGTTCGGATCAGCCTCATTCTTTGTGAAACCCAACTGTTGCAAGTATATATCAATCCTCGAGTACCAAGCTCTAGGAGCTTGCTTGGGGCCATAGAGTGCCTTTTTCAATCTGCATACATGGGACTCCTTCCCATGCACCTCAAAGCCCTATGGCTGCTCAATATAAACCTCCTCCCGGATGAAGCCATTGAGAAATGCGGTCTTCACACCCATCTGGTGGATCTTCCAACCCATCTCTGATGCAATCGATATAATGGAGCGAATAGATGTATATTGAGCTACGGGAACGAAGGTATCCTCATAGTCAACTCCCTCTACCCGTGAGAACCCACTCGCCACAAATCGAGCCTTGAACTTCTCGATGCTGCCATCTACAACATGCTTTATCTTGTAGAGCCATCTCGAAGTAAAAACTGATTTACCTTCAGGCCTCGGCACTACCTTCCAAACATCGTTCTTCATAATAGAAGAATACTCCATCATGGCCTCTCTCCAGACATGCTAGCTGGCTGCCATGTAACTACAAAACCGCTTAGGTGGTTTACTCTCTCTAACCTGTCTCTTTGGCCCAACAACTGATGTGGCATCGCGCAAGTTATCTTGAAGCCACTTGGGCTTCCTTTTCCCCAAGCATACTTCTCCCACCGGATGAAAGAATCCTCCTCATCATCAGAAGCTTGAAATCCTGAAGGCCTGCCAATTGACCTCATGCCTGAATCTGTGCATGTAGATGTTGAAGTACTGTGCGAACTGTCCATTAGTGGCCTACCTTGTGAACTGCTTTGTGGATTGCCCTGCATGTTGCCCAAAGAACCACCCACCTGACTTTGATAGCCACTGCTCATTGATGGACTTGACACAGTAATCGATGTACCGCCTGATCCCTGACCACTGGATCCCTGTGACTGACTCAGCTTCTCCTGAGGGTCTGGTGACTCTGGATACTCTGACCTCCTGAAAGCTCTCTCCTCCTTGAACTTCACATCCTGCCTGACAACCACTTTCTTTTGCGAAGGAATATAAATTCGATAAGCTTTCGAGGTCTCGCTATAACCCACAAAGATGCCCTTGTATACAGTGGGCTCTAGCTTGGTCCTGTTCTCCTTCGGGACATAGGAATATGTAAGGCACCCAAAGATACGAAAGTGCCCAACATCAGGCTTCTTCCCAGAAAAAGCCTCCTCTGGAGTCACATTCCCCAAGGCATGATGTGGACTCCTGTTCTGCAAGTACACAACAGTGTTGCAGGTCTCTGCCCACAAAAATAAAGGTAACCCCTGATCATGAAGCATGGATTTGGTAGCCCCTACAATGGATCTGTTCTTCCTCTCCGCAACCCGATTCTGCTGGGGGTTGTAGGGAATTGTGAACTCCCTCTTAATGTCCACCTCATCACAAAAATAAACAAACTCACCAAGGGTATACTCCCCTCCATTGTCCGACTTGAGGACCATGATCTTCCTACCTTTATGGGTCTCCATAGGAGCTTTGAACTCTTGAAACTGCTTGAAGACCTCACTCTTGGTCTTCAAGAAATAAATCCAGCTCTTCCTAGAGTGGTCATCAATGAATAAAACATAGTACTCATAGCCACTCAAGGATACATGAGACATCTGACCACTCACATCGGTATGAATCAAGTCAAGGATCCCGATCACTCTGCTGTCACTGCTGGGAAAACAGGATCTGGCAAACTTCCCCATAGCACATCCTCTGCATACATCAACGTGATCAGAACTGAAATCTGGCACACTAGTGGTGATCCCCTGTAATGTACTCAAGGCCCCATGATACATGTTCCCCATCCTGCGGTGCCAAATCTCACACAACTCTGAACTGCTAGATCTGCTGTCAGTCTTGTCTCGGGTTTTGCGACTCAATGCCATCAAGGGCTGGAATGAGAACTTGTACATCTTGGCATGGCGCACACCAATCACTCTAGTTGAAGAAGCTGTAGTTCCCCTAGGATATATAAGCACCTGCCCTCTCCTGAACAACACATCATACCCTCTGTCCTCAAGTGCTGAGACGGATATTAGGTTCTTCTTCATTCTAGGCACATATAGAACATCTGAAACTTTCAAGGGAGGTTTGGGTCTCCTATCAAATGTCAATGCCCCCACACCAACTACTCTAACCATGCTGTCATCACCAAGTACTACCTCCATATCAGTATCATCCTCTGAAATCTCTGAGAAGTACTCTCTGACTCCTGTCATGTGGCGGGAAGCGCCACTGTCAACATACCAAATGCTAGAAGATGCTATGCTAATAGTGGAGAGTGCACACTCCCTTTGAACCTGTATGGCACGTGATCCTGCACTAGTGGCCTCACAATATATGAACCCAAACTCTCGATCAAAGCTCTCTGAGAAGCTCTCTATCTCTGTAGAAGCTGCCATGGGTTTGTCTCTCACTTTCTTGTTCTTCTTCTCCGGACACACAACAACATAGTGTCCCAACTTTTGACAATTCCAACATTTGACTTTGGAATAGTTCTTCTCCTTGTTCTGCTGCTTGCCTTTACCTTTGCATTTGCCTCCACTATTGGAAGCTTGCTTCTTTGCTCCACCCCTTTTGCCTCTTGCTAACAATGCCACATTGTCCTCCAACTCCACTTGTTTGGCTGCCCCAAGATGGTTCTTTTTGATCTCATTCTGAATGCAATTATCCCACAACCTTTTCCATCCGGGAAGGTTTTCCCGTGCAACAATGCCATCCACAAAATTCTCCCAAGTCTTGGGAAGACCATTCAAAGCAATCCTCACCAACTCAGTGGGTGCAATGATGTCACCTACGACTGCCAACTCATCTCTCACTGAAGTGATCTTTGTGAGGTATGCTATAGCACTGTCAGTCATAACCATTTTAATGGCCTTTAGTTTCTCCTTTGGGACCATTTTTATGTTTTTATTTGAGCTCTAGTAAAGGCTGGTCAAGGCTGTCCACATCTTATGTGCATAAGTCTTTCCTCTCACATGAGAAATGACATGATTTTTGACTACTTCCAGAATCAGTCTTTTTGCCTTAGCATTCTTTTTGTTAAACTCTGCAAAATGTACAGGGTCAGCAGGTACTGCTACTAGGTTTCATGTGGTATTTACCACAATGACCCAGACTTCTGCTTCCTTAAAGATGCTCTGGATTCTCTCCTTCCATGCACTGTAGTTGTTTTTCCCATCCAATCCGTCTTCAACTCTCAAACCCAAAGACGTGTTTCAATGTCCTACCAAACTGAAATTTTCAAATTTGTGGTAAAGGTTTCTATTTTCTGTGTAAAAATTAGCTTGCTGTAATTTTCACTTTGCTGTTCCAAGCTGCACTTTTCTGCCAACTAAGCTCTGATACCATGAAGAATTTCAACCCCCACTCTGGTTATTAGTTTTCCTTATCACTCCATGCATTTAGTTTTAAATCCAAGCATGATAAAAATTCTAAAATTTGGAAATGACAATATTTTCTGAAAACACAAATTTATAGATTTCACAACTGTTGAAATTGCAGAAATAAAACATAGCAAAATTATGACAGCCACACAGAGAAAGTAACACAATTGTTTTGGTCAATGTGACCCTAGAGAAACCCCCCTACAACTCTTGGGGAAAACCAGTTTGGGTTTATTTCTGAAATGCTTTTACAGAGAAACTGAGATACACAGAAAAATACCAGCGACCACAAATTACAACTTATCTCGATTTTCGTGCTTGAACTCTGCTTTGAAAATCGTGCCAATCAACAAACTGCCAAAACATAAAATTTTCCAGGAATATAACAACATTAAATGCTGTGCGACCTACCTAAAAAATCGTGCCTGAAACTTGCTCTACGGTCTGTATGGAATTTAGCAATATGATTGCTTCAAAAATCGTGCCCAAAACTTGCTTCAAAATTCGTGCCCTTGCTGCTGTACCTCTTACTTGATTTTTGTGTCTTTCTCTTGCTGTATGGTTTTGCCTTGGGATGCATGCCAATAGATGTTGCTGCCTAGATTTGTTGAAATGTCTTTTTGCTGCTCTCCTTCACTTCCTCACTGCTCAGAAGTTTTCTCCTTGCTCTCTCTTCTCTCTCTCAAATACTCATGAAAGAATAAATTGATATTTTTCTCTTCTCTTCTCCTTTTACTCTCTAAATGACCTTTTGGGTTACCCTAAGATCTAATGGCTGAGATTCATTTAGATTTAGGGATGAGAATAAATGTGCATTTAATTCTCACTTTTTCTATTTTTTAACTCAACCACTTAAATAAAGACCCACTTAGCCTTTTATTTCCATAGTCACTTTTTCACTTTCTAATTCTTCATTGACTTTAATAAAGTCACCTTTAAATTAGATTGTAATTTTACCACTTATAAAGGCACTTTTAAATTAAATTGACTTTACCACTTATAAAGCCACTTTAGGAGAAAAGTACAAATAAATTTGGACACTTTTCCCTAGGCCAAAGATCAAAGCCTTAGGGAACCACTTGTCATCTAGTACCCAAATTTTAACATATAAATTGAGAGGTGAGGTTCAAATCTGACGGATAAATTGTATGAAGAGGCGTATGTGTGAACCCAAAAATTCGAGGATTTTTGAATTAGAACAATTATGAGTAGGTGGATTGAAATCATGCCACTGGGAAAGCTAGTAGGATAGAAGGAAGATCAACGGAGTAGACCATCAAATGGAAAAACCTTATAAAGCAATTGAAGAAAGGCACATGCAAATCAGGGAAAGAAAGCCGTAAACTTAACTTTGTTAGTAATGAAAACATACTCATGAGATTGAAAATAATTGGAATAGGTGAAAATGAATTCACTAATGCATTGTGTGTGGATACGTATAACAAGGTGAATTGAGTAAGTATCTATGTTGGTGATGTCTTTATACCCTTGCCGACTATTGGAAGGGTATGGACATGTGTAACAAAATAATCCCAAGGAAATTGATTAAGGTCACCTTCAAAAAAAATAAAAAAATCGAACTGGTCAGTTGAAGATTATCTCACACTGAAATACACATGATGGCTGCGTACATGATACAAGTAATGAAGTCACATCATAAAAGAGTGATGAAAATGATCATGTAATTATGGTTTCCATATGTAAGCAATATGAAAGGAAAGTGGGAAATTCCTATATTGAAATTCACAATAAATCACACCTATGTCATTAGATATAATTGTGAATAATTGGGACAAAAAAAAGAAAAAAAGAAAAAAAAGAAAAAAGATATCTATGGCATTGTCATGACATTATATTAAATTTTAATAACATAGTTTGAATGCATCGGACAGATGCAGACGAACTGCAGAAAGCGAGTGTTAGCATGAGTGCAAGTATACTGGGAAAAGGAGGCAATTTCTTTCTGCCACTAAAAACAGTCAAGAATAGACATAGATAAGTGACATGAAGGCTATTTTAATCATCACATAGCTGCCATGAAATTGGCTAAAATAGTATAGGCACAATCGATACAATGTTATCTAAGTAATATGCTACAAACAACCCTAATAATTGTTATCTTTATGTGGGCCATGTGAAATATTATGTATATTAAAGTAAATAAGTAGACAATATTCAGGATAATGAGTATGGACGTTGGGTCTATTGTAGTATATATTAATGGTGCTGATCTTGGGGTGCAAGTGGAAAGTATGTTGAGTTTAGGTGAAAGCTAAAGAAGCACATATTTAACATGTATACCAATCTGCTAGAAGGGGAAGAAGGCATAAATGTAAGAGTATGTCTGCTTCTGAATTGAGACATCACACCAAATGAAATAAAGTGCTGATTGCAAGCACGAAAGACAAAAAGTATTGCGTGTCGGTGTTAAGAAAATTCTAATGTTTTCATGTATCGTACCCAAAAGATAGGTACATGATAACTTCCATCTAATTGAGTGGAAAATGATACAGGTAGAGACGAGGGAGATTGTCTGGCCGCACCATTGTACTTTTAACTAGAAAGAGATACGGCTCTGGAATCGAGTTGGGGCTCATAATAAAAGTGCAATAATACAAGTGCAATGATACATAAGAGCAAGAAGCAGAGAAGAATGCAGTATTCAGCCAGGTTCTAGCAAGAAGAAACCGGATAACAAACACCGAGTATGGTGGTGTTAGTAAAAGGGGAGGAGAATGTAATATCCCCCCGTTGCTGTAATATTGCTTTGATTAAAGTTTAAACTGAATTATGTTAGAAAGAACGACAGAAAAGCCATGGGAAAATACTGGAATAATTATGTAAGTGAGCATTTATTAATGAATAAATAAATGAGATATATGTACTTGGAAATGAGACACCTAGACATGAGACTCTTGCCAAAGACAACAAATAAAATCTCATTGGTAAATGAGATTGGATAATTCTTTCATGATAATATTCTAGATGAAATTATAGATAAGCTTAATGGATGGGAGAGAAGATCCATTAAGTTGCTTAGCTGGAGAAAGATGTCCAGCTTGGAAAAAACATAAAAGCACCGCGAGAGAGAAAGGCAAACTTTTATGGAAAAGCCTAAGCTAGTGAATAAAAATATCCACAAAAGTAGGACACCGCTAAAGGAAATTGTCATGAGAAAAAGGTATTAAATACCTGTTGAAGGGATCAATAGGGGGATACCTGGGTGAGACCTTCGCAGCTTGAGGATGAACTGGAGGAAACTATTCTAGGTTGGGTGGACGCAGGTGTGGAATTTCCAAGCATTTCCATTGTTGCCTTGATGTGAATACATCGTTATTTTATTCTTTTATTTTGATCGTATGTAAATATTGTAATTTAGAGATTATTCATAGTTCAAGTTATCTCTTCGAAAGAATTGACTCTTCTATAGAGACACGGGTACTTGGGGAAACAATGAGTTAGTGGTTGAAGAGTTATTGCAGCTAGGAGATGAATTTATAGGTTAATGATTTCTTATTTTGAATTGTTTAAAAGGGAAGAATTTAGTTGGAATGAGTAGAGTTTTATGCGTATGCTACAAGCAATTTTACCAAGCGCATTGATTTGTAAGTCGCTGAGAAGGAATAGAATTAACATCGAGTAAAATTGACTAATCACTTTCATAGGAGTGTATATGAGTAAGGTGAAAAGAATTACCATGTTTGAGCATTTAGAAATGCCCAACTAGTTAATAATTGCCATACACACAATTGGTGAAAGTGATCTCAGGGATATATATATATATACAGATATATATATATATGTATATATATAACTTCGCAACTAGGAATGTTATCCTTGCTACATAGGTAATCCTGGGTGGGTATTCACAACCATTTGTGTAGTCTAATGGCATATATTAAACCACACCTAGAATTTGTGTCTACTGTAGGATGTAGGGTGGTTATGCCAAAACGATAATTGTTACTAGATAAATCTTTCTGGTAACAGTCATGGGGTTTGATTATAAATCTAGTCACTAATAAAAAAAAAGGATATTCACGGTGAGGATAAGGTTATGTAGTAAGGAGAAGTGCAAATTTTGTGCAAAAATAAATTTCAAGGCTTACCCAAAATGTATAATTTTGAAATCTCGGAATTTAGCAGATATAGAGGATTAGTTGCAATTCTGGTTAATATGCTACAGATATTAAATAGAAAATACAAACGGAATCCGGGAGGAGCATTAACTGGATCCTCCAGAAAATAAGCATCAAAGACTGAGATAGCTATACTCCTCATCGTTCCACTGTAATTCCAAAGAAAAAATATACTTTCTCATGAATATAATTATTACGGCATTCTACGTGTTACCAAATGCCTGGCGTACATAAAGAAGGAAATGCCTCTGAGAATATCTTTCAAATAAAATGCAGTATCAGTGGAATTTAGAGCTACGCAGGAGTGTAGTGCTTAGTGGATTTAGGATGGTATTAGAATTCCTGGTGAGAAAGTTAGTACATAGTCCATATACATGATCATCAAGCAAAGAATTATTACAACGTGTGAATATAAATGTATTAAAAAGGGTTAATTGATTTACAGATCGAAATTGCTATGAGGCAACAGGAAAAGAAATATAACATAGTAGTGATCATGAGAATGAACTATTTATTTATTTTGACCGTTTGTAAATATTGTAATTTAGAGATTATTCATAGTTCAAATTATCTCTTCGAAAGAATTGACTCTTCTATAGAGACACGGGTACTTGGGGAAACAATGAGTTAGTGGTTGAAGAGTTATTGCAGCTAGGAGATGAATTTATAGGTTAATGATTTCTTATTTTGAATTGTTTAAAAGGGAAGAATTTAGTTGGAATGAGTAGAGTTTTATGCGTATGCTACAAGCAATTTTACCAAGCGCATTGATTTCTAAGTTGCTGAGAAGGAATAGAATTAACATCGAGTAAAATTGACTAATCACTTTCAGAGGAGTGTATATGAGTAAGGTGAAAAGAATTACCATGTTTGAGCATTTAGAAATGCCCAACTAGTTAATAATTGCCATACACACAATTGGTGAAAGTGATCTCAGGGATATATATATATATACAGATATATATATATATGTATATATATAACTTCGCAACTAGGAATGTTATCCTTGCTACATAGGTAATCCTGGGTGGGTATTCACAACCATTTGTGTAGTCTAATGGCATATATTAAACCACACCTAGAATTTGTGTCTACTGTAGGATGTAGGGTGGTTATGCCAAAACGATAATTGTTACTAGATAAATCTTTCTGGTAACAGTCATGGGGTTTGATTATAAAT
>APFE031533424.1:121959-140165 GCA_000404065.3 Pinus taeda
GTGAAAGTGATCTCAGGGATATATTTATCTATATCTATATATATATATATATATATATATAACTTCACAACTAGGAATGTTATCCTTGCTACATAGGTAATCTTGGGTGGGTATTCACAACCATTTGTGTAGTCTAATGGCATATATTAAACCACACCTAGAATTTGTGTCTACTGTAGGACGTAGGGTGGTTATGCCAAAACGATAATTGTTACTAGATAAATCTTTCTGGTAACAGTCATGGGGTTTGATTATAAATCTAGTCACTAATAGAAAAAAAGGATATTCACGGTGAGGATAACGTTATGTAGTAAGGAGAAGTGCAACTTCTGTGCGAAAATAAATTTCAAGGCTTACCCAAAATGTATAATTTTGAAATCTTGGAATTCAGTAGATATAGAGGATTAGTTGCAATTCTGGTTAATCTGCTACAGATATTAAATAGAAAATACAAACGGAATCCGGGAGGAGCATTAACCGGATCCTCCAGAAAATAAGCATCAAAGACTGAGATAGCTATACTCCTCATCGTTCCACTGTAATTCCAAAGAAAAAATATACTTTCTCATGAATATAATTATTACGGCATTCTACGTGTTACCAAACGCCTGGCGTACATAAAGAAGGAAATGCCTCTGAGAATATCTTTCAAATAAAATGCAGTATCAGTGGAATTTAGAGCTACGCAGGAGTGTAGTGCTTAGTGGATTTAGGATGGTATTAGAATTGCTGGTGAGAAAGTTAGTACATAGTCCATATACATGATCATCAAGCAAATAATTATTACAACGTGTGAATATAAATGTATTAAAAAGGGTTAATTGATTTACAGATCGAAATTGCTATGAGGCGACAGGAAAAGAAATATAACATAGTAGTGATCATGAGAATGAACTATTTATGAGCATTTTAACCACCTTTACATAGCTCATACGACTAGCGGTATCGAAACATGGGAAAAGTTATGAAAACATGGGAGAAATTGCATTGACTCAATTTGATAATTGAAAATAAAAATGTGTTAATATAAAACCTACGACCGCAGCCAGACAAGAAAATAAAATCACCATGAAAAATAAAATTATGTGGAAATTCGATTAATATAGCTGGGAAGTGTCATCAACACAACAATAGTTTACTTAAGAAAGATTTGAACTACCTAAATACATAAATATGTTGTTGGAACTTTAAAAAACAGAATTACATTCCCAACCGCCTGGAGCAGGCTGTACGCAAAACGCAGTTCATTAATACAACTCAAATCTTTTTAACAAATGCTAAAAGGGAAAATTGCTCCTATTTCCGATTTCAGAATAGTCATGGCATGAGAGCCATGCTAGAAAAATTAGTAAACAAGGTTATGCTCAGGAACACCTCTGTTGAGCTTGGAAGCAATATAAGAAGCCAGGATGAATATAATGGACTAGTTAAACAGTAGCAGAACACCAACATGGTGATAATCCAGTAAGCTTATATATATATATGCTACTCCTAAGGGGATGTGTAATTCAATTGTTAACTTCACCGACCAGAAAGGTGAAGGTTAGCTGTAGTGTTCGGGTCACAATGAATGTGGGATAACAAACCTGGAAGCCTAGGAGCTCGTATACACTAATGACGACGTCTTGTCATCTAAACTCGAAAGGAGGTAAATGAAAGGGGTTGTAGTCACCTAGAGGAAACAAATTGCCAGAGCATCATATTTCAAAACCAAATCTGGAATCATGTAGAATGAATTTAGGATATAAGATAAGAACGAAAGAAAACAAGGCGAACGTTAAAACCTTTGCCTGTTTAGGATGGACAACCGTAAGAGTAGTTGCGATTAATGAAATTCGACCGTAGCCATTATGGAACGAAAAACCCTAACTCTTTACCTGGCAAGGGGTTTCACGTTGTGGGTCATGGTGAAATTTGCTGTTCTTCTCCCAATCCATAAAATACCCTCAATGATATTAGAAGGCTACAGGATCTCCGCACTGGGAAGAATCCACGTGATGCTAGCAAAAAAGACAGTTACCCTAGACACTGATAGGAAGGTATCGGTAATAAACTTTATGCAGACCTAGCAGCTCCATGGAAATCAAGCTAAGATTAGGTAACCACATAGACATTTGGGAAACTTACCCTATGCCAGGGTATCAAAGAATAAAATAAATTCACAACTCTGTTTGCCTGGTAGTGCGGAAATTTAACAATAGAATATGCAGAGGTGATTAGAACCTGACCTTATAGGTAAAGATTCTGTGTTGTGAATACCAGCTTCCTGGAGCAAGTGTCGAACCTAAGACCTTGCATCTTGGAAGACCCTAGTTACATCTTGAACCGAGATTCACAAAATCAGGAGTAATGAAGAACAAAGAGCAATTTTACACACTGTCACACAAGTCATGGAATAAGCAACACACAAAATGTAGCAGAGGGTTTTCACCTGGTGGAAATTAGTGAGGAAACCTGCATAAAGAAGCAAAGATTTCATAGGTTAGGCACATATAAAGAACTGGAATGCAAAATAAACGAATTTATAGCTATAACCAAAGCATCAGACATACTAGTGGCTAGGCACGGAGAGAGTTCATGAAGAGGAAACACCTATAGGGGCGTCAAGGAAAAATGAACATCGGGTGTGATATCCTGTGAAGGGAAATCAACATATCTCCTCCCTGGCAATACGGTTATCCTCCAAGACAACCATTGGTAATGCTCTCCACAGATAACAATAGACCGATTAACAGGAGAGCGACGCACAAATGAGCAACAGAAAAATGAAATTAAGGGTTAGGGTTTGCAAAGAAATGCGTCAAACGTTCGATTGCCTCGATTGATCAGATCCATTCGCCAAATTTCAAGATTGACAGCGAACCTGAAACCCATGTGACCAACGCATGGTAATGAACGCGTGACATAATAGGATTTGCCGCGCAATGCTTGGGGTACTGCCTTCTTAGCAATTGCTGCGTATAGGACAAAACAATGGGAACACCACCATTAGGCGAATTTTGAGGTCTAAAATGGGCCTCCTAAGGAAATTATAAAATAATAGTGGAAATAATAAAATAAGATTAGATTACATCATCAAATTTTAGAGGGAAAAAAGAAAAAAAACTCATTTTTCAACTTGTATTTTCAACTTATCTCCCTATGGGTTTACTCAAATTTCTAGCAGAAATACTTGTTGGATGCAAAATTTGATTCCTCATCCAAGGAGTACCCATGTTGCATACTTTCGATGGACCCTACTACACGAAAAATGAGAAATACATGAAAAACGTGATTGCAATAATGTTTTTTCATGTATTTCTTATTTTTCATGTAGTAGGGTCCGTTGAAAGCATGAAACATTGGTACTCCTTGGATGAGAAATTAAATTTTGCATCCAACGAGTACTCTCGCTCGAAATTTGAGTAAAATCTTTGGGAGATAAGTTGAAAATACGAGTTGAAAAAGTAGTTTTATTATTTTATTATTTTTTAATATTTTTACTTTTTAACTCCAAAATTGGTGAATCATCCCCCATGGTTGACATCATCATCTTGATTCCTATTGGTTCTTATAAAGTTTATTTTGGTTGTACATTTTTCTTAGGAGGCCCATTTTAGACCTCAAAATTCCCCTAATGATATGTTGAATTGCAGTAATAACTTTATAGTTTGATAAATTACCATTAAAACACTAACGTCCCTAATGTCCGAAGATCAAGTATTGTATGATGAATCGTACAACCATAACACAAAAGAGACCTCGGTTTAGGCGAGTATGCATCAATAACCCCCTATGAAGTATGGTGGTACAAAACAACTATTTGCCTAGGTTTTCAAAGACAGGTAAAATCCACCTAGGGATATGATGATTGGCTTGCAAGCATCATGAGACCTTTAATAATATAAGCAAGACAAAAACCATGCATACAAGTTGCTTAAGTGAGAAACGTAAACAAATAGGATGTTGTAATTTTTTAGATACATAAGGAGGACATATTCAACTTAGGTTGAATATTATATTTCCCTCAATATCACCCTACATTCAATAAATATGAATTGACTATCATCACGATGAATGGGTAACAAAAAGGGAATGAGTAATAGTAAGTGGTTATAGTGTTTAACAAATGAAACAAACAAATTTTAGTAGGTGAATTATTGAGATGTAACATTTGACTAGGGCTGCTGCAAGAAGGGGAGAACGAACTCCATCACCCGTTAGAATTAGCCTTCTCCTTAAATTTGAAAAGGTTGGTGATCTTACCCCCAAGATGGAAACAAGTTCTAGCACCAACCGAAATCAAGACCAAACCAAGATCCCACGAAGTAAGAGGCACTTGACTAGTGTCTTTGTGCCTTTGAAGTTGAGTGGTAATCCTGAGCTTTTACTTGAAAAATACAATAATTGGTTACCCAAGTTTAAGGATGATGCTCCCTAAGTGTCCGTGATCATGTTGAAGAATTTTTTTGGGCAATTTCTCCTAGGTTGGTATTCAACGAACACAGGATCGTGATGCTATTTTCCTTGTCTTTTGAAGGACAAGCTAGGGAATGGTATCTTAGTCTCCCTCGGGGATGCATAAAGAACTTTGACTAATTTGAAGATGTTTTCATGAAAAGATGGTCATTTGATGCCCATGGAACTTTCAACATTGAAGAGTTTTACCAAATAAGTAGGGAAAGGGTAGTTAGGGATATCCCTGACCATTTAAGACCCCCTGATGCTAACATATTTGATAAATTCATTAACGATGTGGGCAGTTATCTGACATATGCTTTGAGAGATAAGAAACCTAAGAGCTTGATTGAGGCCAAGGAAGTAGTCATGGAAGTTGAACAAGACTTATGAATTTCGAAAATGGATATAGATGAACATCCTAAGGATAAGGTTGAGGTTAAGAAAAGTAAATCCAAGGACCAAAATGAGGAAACCCTTTTAGTTCTCCTCAAGTAGGTCGATAAGCTTTATGAGGAAATGAACTCAAGGGACAAATTTTACATGAATAAGTTCACCACCCTAGAAAAGGCTCAAAATTCAAGCTTCATTTCGAAAAACAAGCCTTTTCCTAGGAAGACAAATGAAGGTAAACAAAGCTCATCTCAAGTTCCTAACACATTTGCCCCAACTAATGCTGTGGAACAAGAGACATCCTCTGAAAGTGAGCAAAGTGATGAAGATGAAAGTGAAGATGAAGAGGGTGAGGAGCAAACGAATATGGTGGATTCCCAAGCCTTCAATATTTTGTTAGGTGGCACATACACTAATCCTCCCATTAAGTAACCAACAAAGAATAAAAGGATGAGCCAATTGTTAATGTTGGTGATAGTGGAAAATTTAAGGGGATTCAATATTCAAGAAAGAACGATAAAGACCCTTTCACAATCTCAAAAGATCCCAACAAGAAAGAGTCTCCTCCCAAGTAGCCCCTTCCTAAAGAACCTCCCCCCAAAGAACTTCCTAGGAAAGATCCCCCTAAGAAAGAAAATCCTAAAAGGAATCCTCCAAAGGGAGAGCCCAAAAAGAAGTCCAAGGGTAAGGAGGTTGAGCTTGATATTGATATAGGTGTTGTTGTAGGAAAGATGACTGTGCATGTTCCCTTAAAGGAGATTGTAAGGCTCCCACAACAACAATGGCAAGTTAAGAAAGCCCTTGGATTTGAAGAAGAAAAGGACACATCAATAACACTACAAAACATTCACCTTTCCAATTCAAACCAAGTACATGAGTCCTTCCTGCACACCTTAGCTATTAATGACCTTCTCTTACATAATTGTATGTTGGATTCAGAGGCTTTTGCAAATATCATGCCATTAAAGGTCATGAAACAACTAATCTTAGCATTACCTGAAGGTATAAGGTGGTTTGCGGTTTCAACTCCCAACCTGTCGAAGTGGAAGGCCTCATAAAGGATCTAAGGGTTTCCTTAGCTATGAACCGTGATATATCCAGTGTTCCATGGGGACTCGCCCCCCCCAGGGGTCTAGTTTCCTCGCTCCGCCGCGCTCCGGGGACTTGGGGACGAGTAGGGGACGTTTCCCCACGCTCCCAAAATGGAGGAAACTCAGGGGGACGTTCCAGGGAAACGTTTCCCTTCCCTGAGGGGACATTTCCCCACGCTCCCAAAAAAATGGCCTTGCTTATAGTTTATGATTTAATAGACCTAAAGTGGTACAAAGCTACTCATGTTCTGTATGGGGATAACGTCTTGTGCTGTCTTTTGGTTTCAACAAGCGTTATTTTAGAGGGTCAGTATCATGGAAATTTGCTAGACCATATAGCACGTACATGAATTTTCCTTTTTAAAACTTCTCCTTTTTTTCTCAAGTGATGGCTGGATTACAGTGGGGAGATAACTAGAGTGACAAGCAAATAATATGAGACATTCAGTTTGTGTTTTTAATTTGCATGACATTTGACATACAAACTATGGAAGCAACACCTATGTCATGTGGGAAATAATTGAGTGGACTATAGACTAACATTTGTTTACTGCAAGCATGAAAAAATACTATGGGCAGCAAGAAATCTCAGGAACTGTCGTTATATATGAATTTATACAGTTACAAAATTTACACAGAGCATAGTTGCTCAGCTTGAATTCTCAGGTCTGAAAATTATTTTCACCCCTGAAATACACTGCTAGTTTGAAGTTTGAACTGCATGGCATTGCTCTAATAAGGTAGACAAATTATCCATGCCATCGTTGGTCACCCAAGTTGGTTCGCAGATGGTCATCCTGCAGTCAATGTCTTTTGATAGTAAACTGTCAGAAACTCTTTCATGTGATCTTCTCATCTCTCCTGGAACTAAAACTCTTCTTTCAACATATGGTGTACTGTCTATATTATATATAATATAACAAACTTTCTAGCTGTTGGATCCAATACAGCTAGACAACCCATTGTAGTTGCCCCTTCTACTTCCAATGCAGTGTTCCTGATCTATTCATTTACCTTTTCACAGAATTCAGTGGCTACCTTATCAAGCTGAAGCTCTCCCTCTGTCTACCAAAATCTAAATTAGAATTTGACCAAGCTAAATTAGAATTTTAAATTTATTATTCTATATGATATTATAAATTTGGATAATGTCAAATGATATTCATATCAATGATCATGCTTTGCAACTTTTCAATTCAAACCAAATTGTCATAGTGGACTCATTAATAAATTATATTTTATATTTTAAAAATTTTTAAGACCCTGACGCTCCCCCACGTTTCCTAAAAAATGGTAGGGAGCTTTTGCATAGGCCGCTCCCGCGCCCCCTCGCCCCCTCGCCCCCTCGTCCCGGAAGCTTGGTGGAACATTGGATGTATCACTGCTCATGGATGTCGTGGTCATAGATATTCCCGACGTATGGGGGATGCTATTGTCTAGGAAATGGGGTGCTATTGTGGGTGGTCAACTACAAATGGACTTATCTTATGTCACCATTTCGCAGTCTGATGAAACTCCCTTTTCCCTCTATAGAGAACTTATGTACCCTACTCACGTGGTAAAACCAAGGCCCATCCCTTATTAAAGATCCACGAGACCAAGAAACCATCCCTTATTCTCCCTTTTCAAGATGTCTTTATCCTTAAAAGGCCTAATCACAAGAAAAACAAAAAATGGAAGCCCAAAAAGGAATACAAGGTTTGGGTTGTGGTGTTGGTAGATAAAAACCCTATACCTGTCAACATTCATGGAAAGGAAGGAGAGGATTATTATTACATTACTAAACTTAATGATGAACTTTGGCCACTACTGGTCAAATTGAGTCGTATCACCCCTTTCCTTAACACTTGACATTTTATCATTTGCATGTTAGGGTAGGATGCATTGCATGCTGATTTTCTCATTAGAACTAACACCATATGATATTATCATAGATTAGCTGCATTTAGATTAAAATGGCATTAAAAAGGAATTTATTTCTTGTTGATTTTATGGCCTAATATCAAGCATGGGTGATCATAAGACACCTCAAAAACATGCTGCCCAGTGTGCTTGGTCTTTTATATGTGCAGGTAACAGGTTTGCAGTCCTAAGAGATTGCTAGTGTTATTATGACTTCCCCATTCGCGTACGTTCGTGCGCTCTTTTGAGAGATCATGTTCCAGTTGGAGATAGATGAGAGATGATTTTATGGTTGGGTATTTTTGTTTACTTATCATGGACACTTTGCGGCATGGATTAGTGGGGGGATTCGGCTGAAAGAGTGGGTCTGATTTGTACTCTTGTCTCCTCTGTCCAAATTGATGGTTAACCTTGTATCCTAGTTCTACGGGATCTCCTCTATTGGCTATTAGTTTTAGGGGTGGCACTGCATGGGGAACCCCGATTTTGGTTGCATGGTCTCGCTTCTTGACATCATATAGATCATTCGCCTCCACTCATTATAACCCCATTCACCATATTTCCCATACGGGTCCACATTTGTCCATTGGATCCACAAGGAGTTAGCCTCCCCCTCTCCTTGTCAACACCTTGGGTTGGGCTTGGAACAATGCCCCGGATGTTGATGCAGCTAAAAGAAAAGAAAAAGCATAAGTTGACCACTCTCAACAGGAAATGTACCATAAAATGCAAAAGATGTCTGAGACATACAAATTTGGCATGTGGGCAAAAGCCAAACATGAGCTCTACCCTTATCATCATGGCCATCACTTGGTTCCTAGGGCCCCTCATAGTGGCCCCTCACATCATTAGAGATCCCATGATTGGCCCAACCCCTGGTGGGCAATGAACTGCCCCACCTTAAGGGGTTATTCACTGCTATGTCTTGCATATCATGCTCTCATCCTCTGGAGCCCTCAGTAGTTAAAAAAAGTGTAATGTCCCTTCCGAAATTAAATTGTTACAGGTTTATTTTTTTCTACAATTTTGACAATTTTGAAGGCCATGTCACCCATGTGATTTTTGGAAAAGACTTCAGAAGGAAAAAGGGGTCAAAATGTTTTGTTGGCATAGCGTGGGGGCCACCCACATGAGGAAATAAGCACCACCTTAGAGGGAAGTTCAAATGACTAAGGAGGGAAAGTCGGGAAAAGAGGCCCACAAATTATAAATAGAGGAGACTCAACCTCATTTGGTATCTTTTTGACATATTGAACTCAACCTTAGTTGTTCGAGCTGTTTAGCTGGGTTACTGTGTTGTTTAGCACACGAGTGTCTCCAAGCGGAGATCTCAACCCTTGCTTCAGTGGACTTCAAGTGCCACCCTAGGAAGGCAATTAATACTACTTTGGAGGAGAGCCGGTGGAGTTTCACAGTCACATCATTCAACATTTGTCTCAGCTAGTGCGTGTTTCTGGAGGACCCAGAAGGGGAACACGCAGGTGTTGCTTGTGGGTTCATCCGAGCAGCAACTGACGGGGGAGTTTGGACATTGGAGCTACAGTGGAGGATCAACCTTTTGGGAGAGTTTTGGAGCAATAGGTTGCTGCATTGGAGCAGTTCGATTTACAGTCACCGGGCCTACGCAGAGAGCCATCAGTAGGCTCACGTGGGAGTTGGAGGAAGGAATTGTAGAGTTGGAGCTGGTGGAGAGAAGTAGGAGATCATTTGGAGGGCCATTTGAGGAGGATTGCTGGAGTTGGGAGAGCAGAGATTGACAGGATCAGTCACAACAATAGAATTCGAAATTGGAGGATGGCCAAGCTATGAAGAGTCAATTTTTGAAGGTTGGAACCAGGGAAAACCCTTTCTTGGTTTTTTTTGGTTTTGGACAAGGATTATACCTAATTTTATAGATTTTTCTGGGCAGATCTAAGGGGTCGAATAAGGGTCCTAACTTAGCCGACAGCTAGAGGAGCTAAGGGGAATTTGGGCCAAAATTTCGAGGTCGACATTTGGCCAATTCCTTCGTGGGTTATTCTGGGTATTTGGTGGAGAGGTTGGGGTTAACTTCCCGTAATTTTCTGAGCATCGAAGGTGGGGTTTCCATTAGCCTCTTCGCAATAAACAACACAATTTCACAAGGGCAACACAGGGCATCATTGCAACAGTTTTTTGGGCCATTTGGGCTTAACATATTACCGCTTGGGCTTGATCATGCTTGCCATTGAGGCAAGCCCAGGTGCACCACTTCCACATTATTGTACTTTCCTCCTAGATTATAATAAAATGGCTCCGCTGTTGGTTATTCCTAGACTTTTTATGGGTGTGCACTGAATGTCTCAATTACATGGTGTTGTTTTTATTGTTTGCTTTGCATGGCATTATTTTTCCTAGTTTGGAACATTACAAAAAGAAAAACCAATAGAAGGAAAAAGACATATGAAGGAGGGTGGAAAATCAAAGGCCAAGGTAACTCATGTACCACAATTGTTCCCTCCTACATTCATATAACCATGTGTGGGCTTCCCTTATTATGGCTATCCTTGTACGTGGCATGTGGCTTGGAGCCTTTCCTTGATGCCCCACTCCGTTCCATCATTATATCATGTACCACCTACCATTTGATGGATGTACCATGGACATATCACCTCCTTAGAGGTTGAAACCACCTAACAGGGTCCTTGGTTAACCTTCTTCTTGAACTTGAAGACACTTGAACGTTCTAAATCTCACTATGGAAGGACATGCCACTATGAGGTGTCGTCTAGGTTCCATGATTTGTAAGCTCATTTACTCAATTGCACTAATGATTGGTTGTGTTAGAAGGTGAGGATGCATTGGATCTTATACAGGATTGTAGGTGGGTCTTAATCTGGGGTTTGGTCTCCCAATACGGGGTCCAAGCCCTCCAGAGGATCATATTGACATTTGTAGGGTGAGCATTGAGAGCCATGGGTCTCCACCATAGTAGAGAGCAGATTGCCACTCCATGAGATCCTTCATTTTTGCTCATGGCTTGCTCGTGTTCCACCTATTGGATGATGATGATGCAATTGGACCACCTTGCCCAACCGACTCCACTCTTGTACCATGTTAAATTTTGAAAGTTATATGCAGAAATTAAAAAAATTCTTTGTAGAAACTTGAAAGTTCTATGCGAAAAACTGAATGTACTTGCGGAAATTGGATGTACTTTGTAGGAAACTGAATGGAACTGAATGTACTTAGCACAAAACTGAATGTACTTCACAGAAAATTGAATGTTCTATGTTGTTACAATTAATTAGAATGCAAATTTTTTCTTCACAACTTTTCAAATCAGCAATTGTAGATAGAACATAAACTTAAGGATCATATGGAGACAACCAAGCACAAATATGAGACACTGAGAATTAGGTCCAATGACTAGGGCAAAACCCACAAGGGGAAAACCCAAATGATTTTTCTTCTATTAGATTTCTTCAATTGTTCAGCAGAGTATAAAGAGAGAGAGAGAGTGAATGAGAATGAATAAAGTCACCAATGTTTGATCAACTTTCAATTGAAGTGCTCTTGCTCTTTGCTTGAAGATCTCCTCCTTCTCTTGATCAAATTTTGTCCTTCACACTTGCTCCATCTCTTCCGTTGCTCTTACTCTTCACTCGCTCTCACACTTCTCTTGCACACACTCAACACTAGCTCTCCTTCTTCACAATGAACATGCTACCTCAAATCTCAGTTGCTCTTGCTTAAATAAATGACAAAAGAGAGGAGTTACAAAATGAATTCATTCCTTGAGCCAAAAATAGTAGAATCGAATTCCATGAGGGAAGAGTTACTTGAGGAGAAGTGTAACTCATCTCAAGAATAGAGAGAGAGGTACACATGTCTTGAGGAGTTACAATTCGATTTAAGGAGAGAGAGAGTTACACTTAGACATGAGAGACTATTTCGTGAGAGTTACAAATCGAATTGAATAAGGGAGTTACAAGTGCATTTAATGAGGAGTTACAATTTTGTCATACATTGAATTAGTGAGGGAGAGTTACATTTTCTCAAGTGTGGAGTTCATATTTTATTCCAAGAGAGGTTCAATTTTCTAAGTAAGAGATTCTCAATTTAATTTACTTATTCCATGAGAGAATTTGGTTTTATTAATCCATTAAAGGTGAAACACTTTAGACTATTTTATAAATAATAGTATCGTAATAATAATAATTCTAGTAAGGATAAAAATATTAATTCTTGACTTGTATAATCATGATTTATTTGATTTTAAAGTGGCTTCCATATGTCGAGATCATCCTTGATCATTTTGACATGACCTTCTATTTTGGAGAGTCACTTCCAAATTGAGATGTGATTTACTATTTTTGGAAAGTCACTTCCAAATTGAGATGTGATTTACTATTTTTGAAAAGTCATATTAGAATTGTTAGAAATGAAATTTTACTATAGGTGGTTCAAACAAAACTGAAAGATATGATTTCTTCTAGGAGAAATTCATCCCTGAGCTGTCAAATTTTAACACACCACACACTTGGTAGCTTATCTAGGGCCCAGATGAGGATGTGTCTCACTGTGGGAGACAATGGGAGGGCTTGCATCGGTCCTTATAGATGGGATACAAGCTTGTCCGATCCATTTGGAGAGCCATGAGGATGTTTTTTGCCCACATAAACACTTGGAGACACCACAAGTTGTTTGCTTGGATATCAAGGAGCCAACCACTTGATCACTATGTTTGGAGCTTATTCATTCATCTTGGCACACATTGGACTCCACTAGGCCTCCTCAATGGTCCTTTGACCTATTTTATTTACCATCTTGCCGTCTTGAAAGGCTTATTGTTGTATTATGGAGCTATCTTGGTGGGCTTGTCCCCAAGTTATGTTATTTTTGCACATTATTTTATTATTTGGGGCATTATTAGGCCTAATTAGGCAAATCAAACCCCTTAAGGAGGATATATATTAAGGTGATGATCATTTCATTTGATCATCACTTGGATTTGGACTTATATCTCTTCTTGAGAATTTCACTAGCCTTATTGATGGAAGAATTTGGATATTGATGCATTTGGATGGTTGGAAGAGCTTGTTGTTGATCTTGGAGCTTCAATTTTCTTGTCTATTGATTGGAGGATTTTCGCTATACTTGTAAGTGTAATTTCATGGTTTATGTCTCATTTTTTTTTTCACCTATGTAATGTATGAAATTTTCGATCATGAAACTGGGAAGTTGCCTTAATGAAATGTGATTTTGTTAAATCTTTGTGAGGGCTTTTTCATATGTTTCGTGCTAATTATGGTGAATAAATATCATAGGGGTATATGAATGCTCATAGTTACCTTGATGAGTCAACAATTGCAACATCAAAGAAGTGTAAATTTTCCTAGTGATCTAGTTGTTGCCTCTAGGGCCATGGGAAGTTGTTGGGGAACTCCTTGATTGATATAAAGGTCTCTAAACATTGAATTTCATCGACTCCATTTCTCCCAATAGGCTAGGCACTGGTCTAGTCCTAGGTGATCACAAAACAAAAATCATTCTTACCTCCTTTCTTGCCTTTCTAAGCCCTAACCCTAGTAGAATCCCTAGGGCATCATACAAGTCCTATTGTATCCATCAAAAGTTGATGAATCTTGTTTTAGGGCTGCACTGGTGAGTCCTCAAGAGGTCCTCCAAATTTGAGGCTATTTTGATAATGGAATCTCTAGATTTCCCAAGCCCTACCTCAGAGACCATTTCCCTAGTTTGCCTTTGGTTGGTGGCTTCATCAAGGGTCTAACATTGAACATTATAGACAAATTTTATTTCTTTCATCCTTCTCTCCTCCCCCACTTGGTCAAGTCCATTTATTTGAAGTCATACCCCACATCCTTGACCTTGTTTGGGTCCACTAGGTCTTCTTTGTGGTCCCATAACCTTGACACTCCATTTTCACAAGGATTGCTTAGAAACCCTATTCTTATAGGATTCTTTGGCTTAAAGCACTTCATATCAATACATACCCCTCAAACCTAGGTCTAAGTTCCCTTCTAACCCTTCTTGGAGAGCCATCCATCTCACTTCAAGAGCAAGCAATCCCTTTCATTAGATACTCTCCTTTGAATAGGCTTGGAAATCACTACCCTTACACTATTGACACATTTCTTCTAGTGATTTCCCTAATACCGGGACTCCTCCCATCGGTGAAAGTCCGTAAAGAGCAGGGAGCTTTAGTTGAGGTGACTGTGGGCTATTGCTCGATTGTTTCCACTTGACCTAGTAGCTGCGCTATAGGGACCCCTCCCAGGACCCCTGCTAGTTTAAGCGGTAACAGGGCTCAAAATGGACAAGTTGGCCCAGCTCATGAAGGGATGTGTCCCTTGGGGTAAATGCACCCATTCAACTTGTTTATATACACAATGCGACATCTGCATTTGACCACTTAATCATCACAACATATCTTCTAAAACAATTGCACGTGGGAGCAAATAGAGGCCGAATTTTTTGTGGTTTGACTAAGTTGAAGTTTGATCGAAGTCGACCTTTGACCAAAGTTGACCAATTATGGATTTGACCATAGGATTGAGCCTAATTGCAGGGCGAAATTTTGATTGTTGACCAATGTTCACTTTTGCATTTTTGTCTTGTTTGACTAGTGTTGATTGGTTGAATTTTCCTAGGTTTGATTATGCTTAGGATTGTATTTTGGCACAAATTTCTAGACGATTTGGAATTGCAAACCTTGCTAAAGAATAATTTTTCCTAGAAAAAAGTTGTTTGGTTTTCTCCTAAGTTTGGGTTTCCCATGTTAAATTTGTTGTCTCTATTGTGCATGGTTGTCTCTTTATGATCTTACTATTTTCACTACATTACTGTTGAGATTATCTGTGTATAATCAGTCAATGATATCAGCGGCATAGAGATAAAATTGTTAAAGATCATTAGGTAGTAATTATCTAATGGGACCTCCCCGGAGGCCTTCGAGTTATAGGAGGGGCACCACTTGGAAGACCTGGATTGAAACAACGTGTTTATTCACCCTTTACTATACTTAACATTCGCCATATCACATTATTATCCCTTAATATCATCTCTATTCTTTGGGTTAACTGTCATTGGTTAATTGGGATTCGACAACTCCTTATCCACATCCTTGAGTAGGGTCGAAAACATTGCCTTGGAGGTTGATGCAACTAAAAGATTGGAAAAGCATAACATGGCCACAAGGAAAGAAAAAGAAAAAAAAAATGCAAAAGATAGCCGAGACACAAGTTATTGTATGGCCAAAAGCCTAGCATGAGCTCTACCCTTCTCATTAGCCATCATTCGGTTCCTGAGCACTTGATGCTCCATCTCATCAAAAGGAACCCTTGCATGTTCGAACCCTGATGAGCGATAAAATGCCTCATCTTAAGGAGTAAATGCTATATGTAAAAAGAAAACCTTAATCCTTGAGCTATGTACCAAAATACAAAGCATTTTAAAAATAAGTAAAAGGTGCACTAGAGGGGTGGAAAAAGTAGGTTGAGCAGGGTAACTCATGCATCCACAATTGCTCCTTCCATTACATCTATACACTCAAGATGTGGATTCCCACTAGTTGATCCCCTGACCATGGCACTTGGCCATGAAGTCTTTCCCATCCATTGCCACTTACTTACACCAACGCCTATTGATTGAAGGGTTAACTTTGGAAATTCCACCTGCCCTTGGGCACTGGAAGCACCTAATAGGGATGATTACTCGATCACTTCTACAAAGGTAGGGAACACCTTTATGGGACTTGGTCTAGTTGGGTATTTGACGATGATTCTAGTTTGAAGCAGTAATATGTCCGAAACACTTAAGTATGGTCCACTTAGATGCATTTATGATTTCAGTCTCTAATGAACGGTTGCTTTCACTTGAGCTTGAGTTGGTTTTTTCTAAGTGGTCTAGCGCAGCAAAGGCCTTGAGGGTACACTACATTTTAGAGAGCATGACGACTTAGCAAATATAGTGTACACTACATTTTAGAATGCTGAGCTTGTCTTGCATAACATGGAGGATTATTGATGTTGTGCCAGTGGAATCAGCATGCGCCTAAGCTCGCCTTGACAATACTTGATGGGCATGCCATGATCTGGGCCTTAAATGAGGAGATTCATCCTTGTGATGATTGAGGGGGGCTTGTTGCACTTGATGGAGCCCCAATGTTGGAGAGAAAAGGCACCATGTTGCCTATTTGGCACCCATGGAAATGACGTGTGACATCCACAACTGGATTTTGGGCCCTTTGAGTGGCTTTGATGTTGATTGGGGATTTTCCTCAAATAAAGGATGGTCATGATGCTTGGAGACATTTTCAGCCTTGTCTTTGCCTTGATGGAGCATTTCGAGCCTTACAAGGGCATGATGTCATCACCTTTTTAGGTCCATGGCTCACACATGTGGTCTTATCTTGGCATATTTTGTTGTAAGGCTAGTGGGTTGGCTTGTAACCCAATTTTACATTTTGTTCTCTCAAACATGAAACTTGTGTAGGGGCATTTAGTTAGATATTAAAAGAGATAGACCTCATATAAATAGAGGATTACCTCTCTCATTTTGGTCATCATCACTTGTGGAAAACTCAAACTCTCTTATATAACTCGACCTAGCTATTTATACTTCGCTACTTTGTGGAGAAGCTGAAAAACGAGAGAGGGTTGTAGCCCTCTGCAGTTTGCAACCTGCGTACTGGAAAAAGAATGCACCAATACAAAATCATTGTAAGGAGAAGTTTCTAATTGAAAGAAGATAGAGACATTGCAGCAGGTGGTTTTCACCCACATTGGGTTTCCACCTTACATCTTGTGTTCCTTGGTGTGACTGTCTATTTTGTGTTCCTGCTCATTATTCTATGGTTCTCACATACAAATTAACGACAAACATTTGAAGAATAAATTAAATTATAAGCTTGGAAGGTATATGCAAGTTTCAATTGTTAGATCTGAAAATATTTGTAAATTGATAAGAGTTTGATAATATTGATTCAGCCCCCCCTCTCAGTATTATTTCCAACAATTGGTTTCAAAGCAGGTCCTTCAGAAGAAGCTTGATCACTTGAAGGAAGATCTATCATCATGACCAACTACGAGAGAGAAGCATCGATCATGCGACCAATTTTTGATGGGACCAATTTCGTCTATTGCAAGTTAAGATTCACTACCTATCTTCAATCTCTTAGTACAAAAGTCTGGGATATCATAGATACAGGGTACACTTTTCCATCAGCAACTCCCACAGATCCGGCTAAGAAGAAGCAATTTGAAACAAATGCAAAGGCTGTCAATACTCTATTAGGATGTCTATCTCAATCAGAATTCGTCAAGGTTATGCAGTATAAAACCGAAAAATAAATATGGGACAAGATCGTTTTGAGCTATGAAGGAGATGAACACGTAAAATGAGCAAAACTTCAAACCCCCAGAATTTAGTATGAAAATCTCAGAATGTACAATTATGACAATGTGGCTAACTATTTCCTACGAATAGATGAGATTGTTAATTGTATGAAAAACTTGGGTGAAGAAATAAAAGAGGCGGTTGTGGTTGAAAAGGTTCTAAGATCTTTGTCTCCTAAGTTTGAATCAAAATTTTATGCAATAGAAGAAAAGGAGAATCTACAGAAAATCACCATGTCACAGCTACACGGAATTCTAACTGCTTAAGAAATGAGGAAAGGAGGACCTTTAGACAGGAGAGAAGCTGCATTCAAGGATTTAGGAAAAGGAGATTACTATGAGTCAGGACATATGTCAGAAGAAGAGGAAGAATCAAATTTTGTCAAGAACCCTCAACGGGTTGCTGGAAGATTTAGAGGTAAGTTACGCTTCAAATGCTTTTCTTGTGGAAGAGTCGGTCGCTATGATGCCAAGTGTCCTCAGAAAGACAAGCTTGACAAAGATAAGGAACCTGTTAGATGGAACAAGAAACAGAATGTAAGTAAGAAAAGATACTACACTCATGAAGACAATGATGGACTCTCAAATAGTGATGAAGATGAACGAGGTAATAATTATAGACTTTTAATGGCTTTTGAAGATGATGATTTCATGGATGCTATAGATGAAAAATGTCTTTATGAAGAGATTTCTAAACTCAAAATTTGTTTAGAAGAGAAAAATATGATTATTGATACTCTGCAATTTCAACTGGCTGAAAGGGAAAAACATCATGAAAAGTTAGAATGTGAAATTGTGGGACTTAGAAAAGAGATTGAGAAAACAAAAGCTCTTAATCTTATATTTGTTAAATGATCTGAAACTCTAGATGAGATTATCAATGTGCAGCGTTCTCCCCTAATCAAGACAGGTCTGGGATATAATGAAGAAACATCTCAAGCGCAGAAACCATCCACCTCCAAAAGTTATCTTGATGCAGCAAGGAGGAGTGAGCAAAGGCCCAATG
>APFE031533424.1:140474-162804 GCA_000404065.3 Pinus taeda
GACAAAGCTTCCAAAGGAAGAGGCTATGTTATGAATATAATTCATAACAATTAGATAAATAAAATAAAAATAAATATTAAATAAGTAAATATTGGTTAGGTTAAATTAGTCATTAATTAAAGTGAACAGGCATGTCTAAAAGACATGCCCTTTCACATAGGGTCAACTGCTCAAGTATAAAAGCAGGGTCCTCATTGTACATTTAATATCATCTTATACATTTATATATAATAAATAAATTAGTATTTAAATACCTGTGTGTATTTTTATATTAAAGTCTACAAGCTACCAGTCCTTCGTGCTTCAGCATAGTTTTTATGCTACATTGGCCTAGTTCTGACCACTGAAATTAACCCCAATTTCCACGTGCTCCTCCAATGATTGGGAATTTCGACCCACCTGAAGAAATCGCTGCTCAGCCCTCCAAAAATGATGACAAATGCTGGCAAAATTCCCCTCTAGATACCTCCACCAAATCCAGCCCAAATTAGGTCCAAATGCTCAACCTCTCAACTCCCACATCTGGCTCAGAGAAAGCGTCTGTGCAGGTCAATGCAGTGCCTGAAAGAGTGATGAAGCTACAACAAAAACCTCTTAGAAATATGCCCAATCACCACCCTAAGGCTTCAAAAATTTGTAGTCTGATACTCCCCTTGAAAGCCTGGCAAAAATGACGCTCCACAACTGCTACTCCCAGGAAGTGTGTACTCCCTTACTACGCCCAACCTGCTAGGAAAAACCCCACGAATTGGCGTGAATGATCTCTGGAATGGCTCTGCAATGTGAAATGGATCTCCTCCTAGGGAGGGCACTCGAAGTCGACCAAAGGTAGGGTGAGATTTACGCTTGGAGATCTCGTGTGCTGAGCAACACTTTGTTCATTTGGGGTAGCATTGATTGTGCTATAGCTATGAAAATTGGTGGAGAGGCTAAAGTACATGAGGTCTCCAAGACCCAAAAATGGTTTGGATAGATTGTACCCGGTTTGGGAGATATTAAAATAATTAATATTTTTAATGGGTATTAATATAAAACTGGGTTAGAAGGTTCCAAAAGTCATGGTTCAAGCCAAATCTAATCTTAGCTATTGATTAGAGATTTAATCTCGGTCGTTGAAGGACCAACGAGAAAAGTATAAGAAGAGGCTTGAGGGTTAGTTGGAGAAGGCACTAGAGTGATCAATCATTCATTTTGCTAGAGCAGGGTTGCTAAGCAAAGTTGAATCAGTGATCAATAGCGAGGCGCAGTGAGTAGTAAGCAGAGAGGCAGAGACAGTACTGAGAGACCAACGCAGAAGCAACGAGAGCGAGATCAACAACCAGTTCAGGCCACGTAGAGCCCAGCAGAGACAACGCAGAGGGCAAAGGGAATGCGTCATCCATGCAAAGGCTGCTGGAGTGACGTAGAGGGTCCTAGAGGCTGCATAGTGCCTCAGAGGGTCCTAGAGGCTGCACAATGCCTCAGAGGGTTCATGTAGAGGGTCTTGGGGCTGATGCAGGATAGCAAGAGGCTAACGCAGAGGCCAGAAGGGCTAGCGCTGAGCTTCAATTGTGCCAGAGGGGGTTTCGTGGGACAGGTTTTCTGAATACCTATTTCCGAATATAGAGGTCTTGCTGCCATGTATTTTTTCTCTATCAGGTGAGCCGGTTAGGAACCCAGTTGTACTCAAGGAAATACTGCATAATAAAAGACCCTCAGAATAACTGCACTGGTTTTCCCGCATTGGGTTTTTCCAGGGACATTTATCAAAAAATAACAGTGTCACTTGTGTGCTTGTTTTCTTTCAATTGTTGATCTGTAGATGTTGTGACTGTATTGTGTTTATTTCAGTATTTAAATGTATTAAATAACTTGTTCAAATTTAAACAAGTAGAAGAAATAGACCAACAAAATACAGATTAACTGTCTAATGGATAGACTTAGAAAATTCAACACTAAACAACTAGAGCAAACAATGGTTTGGTTGTCAAATGAGCAGAAGTCCCAAAATAAGTGTCTCCTCTCCTATTTGTAATTTTCTGCCCTTCCTTCCCTTGCGTGCTCCACCACATCGAACTCCCTTCTTCCCTCTTCTCTCTCCAAATTGAACTCTTCAAGGGGTGCATATTCCCTCTTGGAGTGGCCTCCACACTCCACTATTGCCAGGATTTTCCCTTTTCTATATAGTGGGGTCCCTTCTTAATAAAAAATTAAATCTCTTCGGTTTTTACCCACTTCTCCAAAGTTGTGAGTCAAAAATTTATTATCTTAGGAAAATTGCAAAAATGTTGTAGCTGCCTGGTAATTTTAATTAGAGGGGAAATCATAGTCCTCCCCTCCCAAATGTTGCTTGTCCCTAAGCAACTGTAATGCTAGGTGTTGTAGAATGTGCTGACCCTCCCATGTGGCATCCTCATTTGGCAAGTTCTTCCTTCGGACGAAATACTCCTTAATAATCAGGCTCATCAATCTCCTCTCCCTAGTCTCCAAAGCGTCCTCTGGCTCAAGTACCAAATGCCCCTCATCATCTAATGAGGGTAGTTCAGTAGTAGCTGTCACATGCTGTCCCAATACCTTCTTGAGGCATGAGACATGAAAGACGTTATGGACCTTGCTTCTTGGTGGAAGCTCTAGCTCATAAGCCACCTCTCCAATCTGCCTGATCACCTGTAGGGTCAATAAAAACGTGGTTGTAGCTTCTCGGCCCCCTTTTCTTCAACGTGGAATGTTTATATGGTTGGAGGTGTAAAAAGACCAAGTCTTCCACCTCTAAGTGCCTCTCGACCCTATGTCTGTCCACATACATTTTCTGCTGATTTTGGTTGGTCTGTAGGTTGTCTGTGAGAGCCTTAAGGATGTCTTGGCTCTCCTGAATCCAATCTTTGTCCCTTGGGGCCCGACTGTCTACAAAAACAAGGTCAGCAAAGGATAAAGCATCATACCTATATAAAGCACGAAAATGTGACATACTGATGGACATGTGGTAGGTTATATTGTAGCAATACTTCCCCAAGTGCAACCACCTCATCCAAGCTCGCTGCTGCACCGTCATATAATTCCACAGGTAACCCTCTAGCCACTTGTTAACTATCCTTGCATGCCCATCTGTTTGAGGGTGGTAGCTAGTACCGAGAGTGAGCTCAGTGCCCACTAATATGAAATGCTCTTGCCAAAACGCCCCCCATAAAATGACTGTCCCTGCCACTGACTATGGTCTTGGGAAGACCATGCAAACGAAAAACCTCTTTGAAGAACAACTCTGCAACCTGTGAAGTAGAATATCGGGTGGGGATAACAAAGAAGTGTGCATACTTCGTCAACCTGTCCACCACCACGTATATATAGTCACGACCTTGCACCATGGGAAGCTCTGTGATAAAGTCCATAGGAATGCTCTCCCACTTCCCCTCTGGAATGGGAAGCGACTGTAGTAACCCAACTGAATTGGTCAACTCTTCCTTGTTCCTCTGACATGCCTCACACTCCTGCCCATACCTCAACACGTCCCCCTTGAGGCCCTTCCATGTGAAACTCGTCCTGTAAGTCTTCAGGAACCCCTGGTGCCTCGACAAGGGTGAATCATGTGCTGTCTGGAGAATCCTCTCCCTCAACTACAAACTGGGTACCATAAATATGCAACCCTTGTAGTAAATGACATCAAACATTACATAGTAGTGCTCATCCCCATGAGTACCCTCTAACATCTCACACGCCTATTGAACCTTGGAGTACTCCACCAATAATTGTGCCTTCCAATCATGGCCAATGCTCATGAGTGAAAAAGTCGCTGTCGTCCTGGATAAGGCATCTGCCACCACGTTATACTTCCCCTTCACGTACTCTATGTCAAAATCGTAGGCCTGGATCTTGCTGACCCACTTCTGCTATCTATCATTGAGGCCCTTCTGTCCCAAAAAGTGACGAAGACTATTATGGTCAGTCTTCACTCTGAATCTATTGCTCACCAAGTATTGTCGTAATTTGGCCAACGCATTCATGATGGCCAACATCTCCTTGCTGTAGATGGAGTATAATGTCTCACGGGGAAGGAGTTTTTGACTCTTGAAAGCGATCGTGTGGCCCCCCTGTGACAATATGCGCCAATGCCTTCAACTCATGCATCACACTCTAAGGTGAACGACTGTGTAAAATCAGGTAATGCCAACACCAGACAACTGCTCATCACCTCCTTGAGGTGCTGAAATGCTGCTTGCGACCTTTTTGTCCATGCAAATGCTCTCTTCTTGGTCATATCTGTGAGGGGTGCATCCAATTGTGAGAAGCCCTTTACGAACTTGCTGTAGTAAGTGCATATGCCAACAAAGCCCCTCAACTCAGTCACAGTCCGTGGCACTGGCCAATCTTGGATGGCTCTAATCTTCTCCTCATGCACTCTCAAGCCATCCTTCCCAATAATGTGCCCCAGGTAGAGCATCTCTGTCAAACCAAACTTGCACTTCAACAACTTCACATAAAACTGTTGTTCCTCCAAAATATGAAGCACCTCCTCTAAGTGCTGTAGGTGCTCCTCCCATGTCCTGCTATAGATCAATATGTCGTCAAAGAACACCAACGCGAACCTTTGCAACTACCCACTGAACATGTGGTTCATGTAGGACTAGAAAGTGGCGGGTGCATTGGTCAACCCAAAGGAGATAACCAAAAACTCAAAATGGTCGTAGTGAAAACTAAAACCTGTCTTGGGGATATCCTGATCCCTCAGCTTGATCTAATAATACCTCGAGTGTAGAGCCATCTTAGAGAAGTACTTGGCTCCTCTAAGCTCATCCATAAGCTCATCAATGCAGAGAATGGGGTAGCAATTCTTCAACCTTCTTATTGAGAGCTCTGTAATCAATGGACATGCGTAGTGTACCATCCTTCTTCTGCACCAGAACAACTGATGAAGCGAAGGGGCTAGAGCTAGGCCTAATGTGCCCCAGTGCCAACAACTCCCGAATAACATGCTCAATCTCATCCCGATAGGCTTTGGGATGTCTATATCGGGCCATGATGACTGCCTGTACCCCTGGCTCTAGCTCAATAGTGTGTTCGAACCCCCTGCAAGTGGCTGCCCTGGTTGGATGTCTCCAAACACTGTCGGGTATCTGTCCAGGAAGGCTTGAACATCTTGTTGATTTGGGGTAGCATCGGATGTGCTCAAGCCATGAAATTTGGTGGAGAGGTTGGGTCACATCAGATCTCCAATACCCAGAAAGGGTTTGGGCAGATTCTAAACAGATCAGGAGATATTAAAATAATTAATATTTTTAATGGAGTCCTAAGTCTAAACTTAGGGAAAATAAAATATTAATGTGTATTAATATGAATCTGTGTTAGAATGGTCCCAAAGACATGGATCAAGCCAGATCTAATCTTAGCCGTTGATTAGGGACTTTATCTCGGCTGTTGAGATGTCAAAAGAAAAAGTATAAGAGGAGGCTTGAGGGGCACTTGGAGAACACACTGAGGGAGACTAGTCAGTTCAATTTCTGGAGCGGGGTTTGCTGAGAAATTGAACCAGTGGTCTAGAGAGCAGTCATGAGGCAGCAAGTACGAAACAGAGAGATGTGAGATTAGCACAGAAGAGGTAGACGGAAAACCAGAGGAAGCCACGTAGAGGCAACAGAGACTGCGCAAAGCCAGAAGGGCCTGCATCATTCACGTAGCGGCTGCAGGAGTGATGCAGAAGCCTAGAGAGGTTGCGCAGAGCCTCAGTAGGCTGACACATAGGGTTTCAGGCTATAGAAGAGGTCAATAGGGCCTACGCTGGGTTTAGGGAAGTGCTGGAAGTTTGTCTATTTGTGGGTAAGCCATTTTGGCACCCTGCTGTACAAGAAAATTGCTGAATAATAAAATCCTCCCTTGTTGCACCAATTTTCCCACATTGTGTTTTTCTGGGGACATTAGTCCAAAATAACTGTGTCAATGTGTGCATATTTTTGTTTCTGTATTATGATGTGATATTCGCAACAATATTTATTTTAAAGTTTGTTGAAGTATTTCCATGAATAACTTATGATGAAATAAGTAGGAAAAGTAAATCAGTTGTTGCAGTGATAGAATTTTCACATGGTATCAGAGCAAGTAATCAGATACAGAAAGGGAAAATCAGTTATGGGTCGAGACCACAATGCAGAGGCATCCACCTCAGGGGACACATGTAGATTTTTAGAAGATTGCACAAGAGAGAGAGATTTCGATTTCTCTATGTTGGCTTCCAATTTGCAAGAAGAAGTGGCGTGCATGACTAGTGCTGCATCATCAGAAGTATGGTATATAGATAATGGAGCCTCGTGGCATATGACGAGAATCAGGGAGTGTTTCTCTGAATATCGAGAAGAGAAGATGAACTTTTAGATCACCATGGGGAACGAGGCAAAGTGTACCCCAGTAGGAAAGGGTACCATAGTTTTTCAGACAGAATCGGGAGAGCGGTTCTGTGCCACAAATGTGCTGCATGTGCGGGGATGAACTTACTTTCCATGTCACAACTACAAGGCAAGGGCTATGGCGTCTACTTCATCAAGGAAAAGGTATATCTCAAACACTCGAGCTGGAAAAAGAAAGGGCAGATCGGGATCAAAAGTAATCAGTTGTACATATTACAAATAGAATCTCCAATGGTACTAATAGGCAGTCATGGGGACAAAGACTTGAACGAACTATGGCACAGAAGGATGGGTCACTTGCACCATGGAGCTCTGAGAATTCTCAGGAGCACTGTAATAGGAGTTTCAGATCTGAGTATAGAACGAGATGATGTATGCAGGGGGTGTGCTCTAGGAAAGTATGCCAAGGCGACATTTCCTAGGAGCAACCACGGGGCCAAGAGTGTACTAGGATTGATACACTCAAATATCTGCGGACCTATGTCCGTCAAAGTTCTCAGCGGTGATGAGTATTTCCTTACCTTCATTGATGACCACTTGAGGAAAACTTGGACCTCTTTTTTGAAAACCGAGGATGTGGTTTTCTGTCGATTCAAGCAGTTCAAGGCTCTAGTGGAGAATCTGAAAGGTAAGAAAATCAAAGTCTTGCGCTCAGATAATGGTGGAGAATATGTCGATAAGGACTTCACTGATTATTGCGCTAAGGAGCGCATCAGAAGAGAGTAGACAACTCCCTATAATCCGAAGGAGAATGGGTTTGCAGAAAGGAAAAACAGGACTATTGTAGAAGCAGCTAGGGCCATGTTGTATGATCAGGATATGCCAAAATCCCTGTGGGCAGAAGCTTGCAACACAACTGTCTATGTTCGAAACAGGAATCCTCATCGGGCATTGGGCAAGATTACTCTAGAGAAAGTCTTCACTGGGAAGACACCTGAAGTCAGTCATTTCAGGATATTTGGGAGTTTGGCATATTGTCGCATACTCGATGAAAAGAGGAATAACTTGGATCAGACTACAGAAAAGGGGTATCTGGCAGGATATAGCGAGAACGCTAAGGCATACAGGATCTATCTTCCATGGAGCAGGAAGGTAGTAGTACGGCGAGATGTAAAGTTCATGGGGGATAGAGCTTTCAGAAGATCTAGCGAAATGCCTTCCAAGGAGCAGTCGAAAGAGGATTCGTTGGTCATGCCTCTTCAACCAATGGAAGTGAAGAATCCTTCCTCAGATCAGGAAGATTCTCAGGATGAGGAAGAAGGAGCAAACAAAAGCACCGGTTGGCAGAGGAAGAATTAGCAAGGAACTTCGTCAGATTCTGCGTGATGCAGAGAACTTCATCGAAGAGCCAAGGAACAGTAAAAGGGAGCGAAAACAACCAGACAAGTATCAGGTGTTAATAGCTCAAGATGGAGAGCCTGCCAGCTTCAAAGAGGTAGCTTAGCATCAGGTCTGGCTAGATGCGATAGTGGAGGAGTATAACTCCATTATGGTAAACAATGTCTGGGAGGTGGTGTCAAGGCCTCAAGACAGATCTGTGGTAGGTTCAAGATGGATCTGCAAGATCAAATATGCTGCGGATGACAGTATTGAAAAATACAAGGCCAGGTTTGTGGCTAAGGGGTATGCTCAAAAGGAAGGGATTGACTATAAGGAAACCGTCGCCCCAGTAGCCAGGTATACATCTATTAGGACCGTGATGTCTCTTGCAGCCCAGATGGGATGGGAGATCCATCAGATGGATGTCAAGACGACATTTCTGAACGGGGTAATAGAAGAAGAAGTATACATTGAACTGGATGGGAGACTGTAGACCTATGGCTACGCCAATGATTACCAACTGGAAGAAGATTGATATATCAAAAGACAAGGATGTCGATCCCACCCTATACTGACAGCTCATAGGGTCCCTGATGTATTTAGTCAATACCAGGCCATATATTTGCTACGCTGTCAACACCCTCAGTCTGTTCATGGTGGAACCAAAGAGGGCTCACTGGGCAGCAACCAAGCATGTTCTCAGGTATTTGTAGGGAACATTATTATGGGTTCTTGTACAACAAGGGGAAGGATATCAGGTTGAGCGGATTTACTGATGCAGATTGGGCAGGAAGTTCAGTGGATCGGAACAGTACCTTTGGGTATTGTTTCAACATTGGATCATGAATAACCTGTTGGTGCAGTAGGAAACCGAAGTCCGTGGCTTTGAGTTTGTCTGAGGCATAATATATGGTAGCAAGCACAACTTCGTGTGAGGCCATATGGCTTAGAAAACTGCAGGTAAACCTATTCAGAAGAAATATGGAGGCAACTAGGATCATGTGTGATAATCAAAGTTACATCAAACTCTTTGAGAATCTAGTATTTCATGATAGGTCAAAGCATATTGATATCCGGTGTCACTTTGTCAGAGATTGTGTCCAATGTGGAGCTGTACAGTTGAGCTACACTCCTACGGGGGAACAAGTGGCAGATATCCTCACCAAGGCCTTTGGAAAGTCAAAATTTGATTACTTCAAGGACAAGATGGGGATGGTAAAGAACCCCTTTCAGATGTAGTGTGTTAGCAACACAAATGCAGAGGGAGTTGTAGTGCAGATGTAGTGTTGGGAGAAAGTACCAACATTAGCACAGATGCAGAGGAAGGTGCAGTGCGGATGTAGTGCTGGGAGAAAGGACTAGCAGTAGCACGGATGCAGAGGGAGTTGTCGTACATATGCAATAGTGGTAGTGGCGGAACCATGGGCAGCAGTACAAGATGCAACAATGCAGAGGATGTTGGGCAGGGAGGCCTAGCATCAACACAGATATTGATGCCGGATGATCATAGTAATACTTAGTGAGGAGTATTGCCAGAGCACAATCCTCGCTAAGAGGGAGTGTTGATTTGGGGTAGCATCAGATGTGCTCTAGCCACGAAATTTGGTGGAGAGGTTGGGGCACATGGGATCTCCAATACCCAGAAAGGGTTTGGGCAGATTCTAAACAGATAAGGAGATATTAAAATAATTAAGATTTTTAATGGAGTGCCCAAGTCTAAACTTACGGAAAATAAAATATTAATGTGTATTAATATGAATCTGTGTTAGAATGGTCCAAACGACATGGATCAAGCCAGATCTAATTTTAGTCGTTGATTAGGGACTTAATCTCGGCCGTTGAGATGTCAACAAAAAAATATAAGAGGAGGCTTGAGGGGCACTTGGAGAACACAGTGAGGGAGACCAGTCAGTTCAATTTCTGGAGCGGGGTTTGCTGAGAAATTGAACCACTGGTTTGGAGAGCAGTTAGGAGGCAGCAAATACGAAACAAAGAGACGGGAGATCAGCGCAGAAGAGGGAGACGTAGAACTAGAGGAAGCCACGCAGAGGCAGCAGAAGCTGCGTAGAGCCAGAAGGGCCTGCATCATCCACGCAGAGACTGCAGGAGTGATGCAAAAGCCCAGAGAGGCTGCGCAGAGCCTCAGTAGGCTGACACAGAGGGTTTCAAGTTGACGCAAAGGGTTTCAGGTTGTAGCAGAGGTCAGTATGGCCTACGTTGGGTTTAGGAAAGTGCTGCATGTTTGTTTATCTGTGGGTAAGCCAGTTTGGCACCCTATTGTATAAGAAAATTGTTGAATAATAAATCCTCCCTTGCTACACCGATTTTCCCACATTGGGTTTTTTCGGGGACATTAGTCCAAAATAACTATGTCAATGTGTGCATATTTTTGTTTCTATATTATGATGTGTTATCTGCAACAATATTTATTTTAATGTTTGTTGAATAATTCCATGAATAACTTATGATGAAATAAGTAGGAAAAGTAAATTAGTTGCTGCAGGGATAGAATTTTCACACATTTGGATCTGGCGGTTGAGGCTGGCCCCTAGCCTCCGAAATCCTTAGCTCCACTGCCCACTCAATGTCCCCATGCCTCAAATCTACCTCCATCTTGTGTTGAAACTGCTTGTGGCGGGTATGAGTGCATACCCCTCAACACAACCAACTTTCCATCTGGTCCCATAAACTCCATCTCCAGTTTCTGCCAATCTGTGGTGACTCGCCCAAGAGAGTAAAGCCATTGGACACCCATCACCACATTGGTGTGCGGTACATGCACCACAAAGAAGTCCACTGCATGGTCCTATCCCCTGGCACAAGGACAGAAAACCCCTCGAACTCCTCCATAGTGATACCCTCCTCTGCACCATCTGCGTGTCAATGAAGTTTTGGGTGGCCCCACTGTCTACCAAAACTTAGACATGTTGCCTCTGCACTGTGCCTCAGATCCTTAGGGTCAAGTATCTGGGAACCCAACGCGATGAAGTAAGTACTCCTCAAGCAGGTGTGAAAGGTGATCCCCTAGGTGGGGGTGGCGGGGGTTGTCCCCTTGCTGCATGCAGGTCCTTGTCACCCCCATCTACCTCCTGCTATACGTCATCCTCCTGCTCATTGTCAGAGAAGATCTCGATGTAATGGGCCTTTCCCGTGGTGCGCCTATGACCTAGGGCCCAAGGCTCTTGGCAGGAAGTATAATTTCCTCCTCTGGAGGTCCCTCGTAGTCTCCTTGTTCGACTGTCCATGCCTTGGGTTAGATCTCTGTGGTGGGGGCCTAGTGTCACATCCCCTCTGTGGGAAGGGGGCTCGTGGTGGAACTGGTGCCCGAGTCTTTGGGATTGCATCCTGCAAATCCCTGGGGCAAGTCATTGCCTCCTGTAAAGTGGTGGGCCTGCGAGATCTCACTAGCCCACACAATGGCTCAAGCAGACCCTCTACAAACATGTACACCCTCTTGGCATTAGACAGGTCTGGCACCATTACTGAAAGCCTCAAAAACTCTAATATGTAGTGTTCAAGACTGCCAGTTTGTTTGAGTCAGGTTAGCTCTCTAAAATGTGCCTCCAGGTCCCTCCTGTCAAAGCGCTCCACAACCCTCCGTGTGAAGTCCTCATAAGCAGTCATGCTAACATGCCCTAGCGTGGTCAAACCATGGAACCACCAGTCATGTGCCTCTCCCTCCAAGTGCAAGGTAGCCATTTTGATGGCTTCCACCTCTGTCTTCCAGCTAAGCTAGAAATAAGTGTCTAGCTTCTCCATCCAAGCCCTAGCGGTGTACTTGGTAGACCCATCAAATGTGGGGAGGTACATCCTCCTAATGGTACACTGTAACTCTGAGTTTTGCGTGCTTGGAACCCCCTATGCTCTTGCCTTTCTCATTTTGCCTGAGTTAGCAAAAGTCTCGGAAAGATAGTGCCACTCTAAAATCCTCCCCCATGGACTACCACTCGTAGAAGTACTCTCCCATTGGCATCTAATCATCCTGTCCCACTTGCTCACTTTGGTTCGAGGGAAAAAACGTGGGCAATGTGGCTTTGGTTGGCCCACTGAAAGCTTGTGGGTGAGTCAGAGGGTAATGGTGGTCGTATTGGTGGGAAAACATTGAAGTTTCCCCGAATAGAAAGACTATGTTGGTGCCTCTATCTCGGTCCTACTGCCTGAACTCCTCTAGCATCTCCTTCTGCCCCTTGGCCAAGTCATTCATGGATTTCAGGAGACTGTCAAACGTTGCCTCCTCTTTGCTCTTCGACTCCCCCATATCTTCCTCCACCACTGCCCTCTTTGGGGTCTCCGTGTCACAGGTGATTTCCAATTCCTTTTCCTTGCTTCGGTACCTCTGCCTTCGGTAGGAAACATTCTGCTTGAACTCCAAGGTCATAGAAACAATCCCATGGTTGAGCCAAGATTAGAGCTCTGATACCAATGTAATATTCCTAAATGAAAATTAACAGTGATAAACAAAGCACATAAGACACATAAAACACAAAATACACACAAAATTAAATACCCATAAATGCTCCAAAAATTGTGTCAATATGGGCCATTTTCATTATAAATCAAATAGGGTACAACATGAGAATGGAGTGAATGCACCTAGGCTTGTTCAAGGCAAGCTAACAAGTCTTAGGTGATGAAAAAATACTGCCCAAGTGTTGAAGAGATGTCCCCACAATGATCTGCGTTGGCCCCAGAAAAATTGCATTGCTCGCTGGAAAAATCTGTTGTTTGGCCCTTCTCTGCTACTCAGAAAATTTCGGGAAATTAACCACGGTCTCATCTCAAATAACGCACCAAAACCCAAGAAGATTTTGGCTTAGTTCTGACCCCCAAAATTACCCCCAATTTCCACGAGCTCCTCCAATGACTGGGAATTTCGGCCCACCTCTAGACATCACTCCTCTACCCTCCAAAAATGATGACAAATGCTTGCAAAATTCCCCTTTGGATGCCTTCACCAAATCAAGCCCAAATAAGCTTCGAAAACCCATCCTATCAACTCCCATGTGTGGCTCAAAGAAAGCCTTTGCGTAGGCCCGCTCAATCTTTGAAAGAGTTATGAAGCTACAACAAAAACCTCCCAGAAATGTGCCCAATCAACACCATAAGACTTCAGCAATTTGTAGTCCAATACTCCCCCTGAAAGCCGACAAAAACACTGCTCTAGAACTGCTAGTCCTAGGAAGTGCGTACTACCTTACTATGACCAACTTGCTAGGAAAAACCCCACGAATTGGCCTGCCGCTTGAATGATCACCAGAATGGCTTTGCAATGTGAAATGGATCTCCTCGTAAGAATGGCACTCGAAGTCCACTGAAGGTAGGGTGAGATTTCTGCCTGGAGATCTCGTGTGCTGAAAAACACTGTTGACTTAGCTAAACAACTAGAGCAAGCAATGGTTTGGTTTTCAAATGAGCAAAAGTCCCCAAATATGTGGCTCTTCTCCTCCTTATAATTTGCTGCCCTTCCTTCCCTTGTGGGCTCCACCACATCGAACTCCCTTCTTCCCTCTTCTCTTTCCAAATCGATCTCTCCAAGGGGTGCATATTCCTTCTTGGAGTGGCTCCCACACTCCACTACTGCCATGATTTTCGCTTTTCTCTATAGTGGGGTTCCTTTTAATAAAAAACTAAATCTCTTTGGGTTTTACCCACTTTTCCTAATTTGTGAGTCCAAATTTTATTATCCTTAGGAAAAATTGCAAAATTGGTGTAGCTACCTGGTAATTTTAATTAGAGGGGATATCACAGATCTTATGTGGATTTTTGGATATTGGAGACTATTGCTTCTTGTGGAGACTTCATTTTGGGATTAAGAAGGTTTGTTATGGGATATATCATGAGTACCTTTTGTTGAATATCTTGTATGATTATTGCATGTAATGAATATTGCTAGGGTTTCTATGCTTCATGTCTAAATGCTTACATTTATATGAAATGCTTGATAAATTTTGTATGCTTTAGTTTTGTATCGTTGAACTCCCTGTAAAATCTCCAAGGGAGCTTGTCTCTAGTATATTTATCCCCTCATAAAGTGATGGTTAGGGTTAGCAAGTGAAAACCTAGAGTTTTCTCGCTTACTTCCATTAAGGATTTTATATTTCCATGGCCAAAATCCATAAGATTCCATCTCCCAAGTAGATAGAAGGCACTGACATCCATCTTGGTGATAAAAAACTATAAAACTTTATCTTTTTTCCTCCTTCCTAAAAATTCGGCCCTTCAAGGCAAGCCGCTAGGGTTAGGGTTTTACGCTAAATTCAACTAGGGCTTGGACATTGAGTTGATTTGAAGTCGTCTCACCTTTCTTGGCCTTAAAACATCAAAATCTAGCGATTTGCATGGTTGAAAGTCCTTATGTAGTGCTGGTGTCATCAACCGTAAGTAATTACAGAGCTTGTAAAACCCTAATTCCACGTTTGGGCTATAACTTAGGGTCATTTGAAGGTTTGTTGCTCCTATTGTTGATAATATCTTTCAAGCAAACATTTTCCTTTTTGTATGCCTAATTGTGCCATTGTTTAATCATATATTGAAAACAATAAGCTACAGGAAACCTTGTAGGGCTCTAATAGGTATGCTATTTCTTATCACAAAGAATTGAGCGTTGTTCTTAGTTTGTGCACGTTTATTAAGCCTATGATAGTGTCACCTTTGATCATTTGACCCAGAATACTATTTAGGTGACTTATACTGGGAATCCTCCTGTGTGGTGAAATTTAAAGAGCAGGAGGTGGAGTGCTGAGGTGAAAATGGCATCCACCTCACTGCTGTCTCTTAGTTTGGCTTTTGTCCTATGAGGCATCTTAGAAGACTTGTTAGATTTTGAAGCAACATTTCTGGCATCGTTGCCAAAGAGGATTTGAGTCAATCTCCTCGAAATTTGAAGTTTGAGCTTCATTTTCTTGATTGAGCTTATTCCACAGACAAGGATAAATCTACTCATATGATAAGTCCGTTGGAAGAACAAAGAGCTAGTTCTTCATTGAGCTTTAGGGTGAAGCAAACATTTGTTAAGACATTTTGAATTCACGCTTGCTACTCCCCATTTGTTTGTTATGAAAGACTAAAGGCAATGGCTCCTTGGGATCTGCATGAGATGTACCCTGCTTTGGATGTCAAGGATATTCTTAGATATGCAAATCGTTGTGATTCAAATTCCATGATAAATGTTCTGAAATTTGACGGTGATCCTTCTTCAACAATTGATCACATAGCAAAATTTATCAAATATGTTTCGTAAGTCAATATGGTTCATGAGGATGTTCTCATAAGGTTATTCATTAATTCTCTCAAGACTTATCAATTTGAATGGCTTAAATATTCTTGTGGACCTAGAACCATTCCCTCCATTAAGATATTTATTGGATTTTTTTTTTGATGAAGTATTGGGGGCTAATTTGTGAAGATACCCTTCAAGATTTGGCCATAGCCATCGAAAAGGAATGCCTTCGTCATCCCTATGAAGATGTAAGACTTAAGGAAGATTGCTATCATCTAACAGAGAAGACCGCCCTTGATTATCAAGTAGAGCATATTGAAGATGAATACATTGAAAGTGACCTCGAGGATGATCTAGGTGAGGAGCATGGTGTTATTAAGGAGAATCCTCCTAAAAGTGATGCTTCGACAAGTGAAGTTGATGCAAGCTCTAACCCTTTCATGGATATTAAGTTTGATGATACATTTTCCAAAGACCTTGAAAAGGTGATGCCATTAGTTCCCTGAAGATTAACATTGATGAGTTTTTTCATGTGGAGAATGAGAATGAGATATAAATGGCCATCATTTTGATAAGGATCTGAATTATGACACTGATAATGATGTCAAAGATGACTTTGTTCTACCTTGCACTCCATGTGATGATCAACAAGATATGATTGTTGATTTCTTTTAGCCACCTTTGCTTCTTCGTGATGCCATTCCCCATTCACATCCGGGTCCCATAAACCCTGATCTTGATGAGTCAACTTTGGTTGGCCCTTTTGAATTGATTATTGTGAGGAGAAGCCTATTTGTCAAGACCTTGCCCTTCTATCATCTCCCTCCTCATGCAACCTGCAACATGTCCCCAAGGATATCAATGGGAGTTATATTGGTTGAGATAGCTATTGGGCAAGGGATCCTGAAATTGATCATTGGTTACTCCATATTCAAGTTGTAAGAGAGGATCAACAAATATAGGAAAATTTGGATTCTCCCTTTTCATCCTCTCCGTTCTCATGGTAGTACAACTAATTCATGGTTCATTTATTTTCACACCTCCCACCCTTATGATTCAACATGTGAGTATTGTGATATAGATAATTGTGACGGTTCCTTGTTTTATCCCATGGTTCACCATAAGGGTAAGATGTGTAATATCAATCAAATGATATGTTGTCTACATTGATTATATGACTATTGTGTGCTAGTATAGTGTAAGGTAGGTAGTTGCATTGCATTTAGGTTTACTATATTGCATTTAGCGTGTTGTTGTATTGTATCCTAGATCAGATTACATTTTTCTTTTTGGATTATATAATATGAAAACAAGGGTGGTGATCGACATCCCATGAAATGCTTCCAAACAAGTTGATTTGAGTATGCAGGTAACAAGACTGTGATCCCGGGGATTGCTGGGGTTCTCATGAACTCCCCGTTCAAGCATATGGATCATGTGCTCTATGGTGAGCACATGTCCTCGAGTTGGAGCCAATTGTTACTCTCCAAAATGGATAACCCCTAGAGGAGAAATATTTTTCTCCTATTTTGGACAACGAACCAACTAGCTTCCCTACGCATTTGCTTGATGATGATGATATGCCAGTTCCTCCACCTTTTGCTCTAGTCATACACCTCTCACCATTCGACATTCCTATTGGATGAAGGTGGGCTACCATTCAACATTTACTTTGATCATTTTGCAATAGGGTTCTTTTAATGTTTTCGGCATTTAGTATGGATAAAGGGGTAATTTGGGTGATTGAATGATCTTGACTATAAACTTGTTCTCTCACCTTACCAGGTGGTTAATCTTTAGCCCTAGTCCAGTGGGATCTCCCTTAAGGCCTTAGGGTTATAGGAGGGGCACTACTTGGAAGACTTGGATTGAAATAGTGTGTTCATTCTCCCTTTACCATAACTTAACATTCTCCATATCACATTATTGTCCCTTGATACCACCTCCATTATTTAGGTCAACTGTGATATGTTCATTAGGATTTGGCATCCTCTTATCCACATCCTTAAGTAGGGTCAGGAAAAATTGCCCTAGAAGTTGATGCAGTGAAAATAATGAAAAAGCATAATATCGCTGCAATGATAGAAAAAGAAAATCAAAATGCAAAAGATGGTCGGGACAAAAGTTAGCATGTGGGAAAAGGCATATCATGAGCTCTACCCCCTTCATTAGCCATCATTTTATTCTTGAGCACTTGATGCTCCATCTCATCAAAGGGAATCCTTCCATGTCCCAACCTTGATGAGTGATAAACTGCCTCATCCTAAGGGGTAAATCAAATGCTATATTATAAAGAGCAAGCTTTGATCATTGAGCTATGCAGCAAAATACAAAGGATTATTAAAAAGAAGTAAAAGGTGAACTAGAGGGTTGGAAAAAGAAGTCCAAGCAAGGTAATTCATGTATCCATGATTTCTCCCTCCATTACATATATACACTTAGGATGTAGACTCCCACTAACTACCCCCCTGACTATGGCAGTTGGCCATGAAGTCATTTCCATCCATTGCCACTTACACCAACACCTATTGATTGAATGGTTAACCTTGGAAATGCCACCTCCCCTAAGGGGCTAGAAGAATCTAATGTGAAATTTCCTCGAAATTGCAACAATTGGAAATTTATCCTTTTAACTGATTAATTATGCGGTTTATTTGTTATGACAAATAACAAATAAATCACACTGCAATTTTTCACAATAAAATTACATTGCGAAAAATAAACTAGAACTGAGAGAATAGATGCACACTCAATAAAAATGACACCAATATTTTTGGACTAACGTCCCCAGAAAACCCCGAAGGGAAAACTAGTGCAATAGATGAGGGTTTATTTTTAGTATTATGTAACAACAAAATCTGAGTACATAAATCAGGATGCCAAACAGGCAATCCTCTCTTGAGAGAATCACTAGCAAAATCTCTGAGGGAAATTTTCTCTTATCCACAAGCAATCTAACCTTAATTGGTCACTTGAATGGCCTCCCTGAAATACCCTTGCCTAGCCTCTGCACTGCCTTTGCATAGGGTATAACTCACAATCTCTAGAATAGCCTTGAACTACCTCTGACTGACTGTCTCTGCAACTGAGGTGAATTCATTGGCCCTCTGGAAGATTTTCCCGGCACTTAGTTACTGAATCGATCCCTTGCTTGGCTGGCTCGAATCACTCCTCTTGGAGGCTTGTGCAGCCATTGTACTGTCTCTCTGTGGACTAGATGCTGCCTCCTCACACTCTTGCAAGCTGCCACTAGAGAATGCTTAAGAATCCTCTTGCTAATGCTCACTCCATCACTAATATTTGGCTCGAACTCTCTCATGTCGAATCTCTACAACTATATAGCTCGATTTGCCGAGGAACTCTCTCTCCCTGAGTCTCACAACTGTATCCTTTCCATCTCCATTGACTTGCTCTTCTAATCTCTCGTTGGATCACCAATGACCATTATTAAATCGTTATCAACGACTAAGATCATCTCAAACTCTATCCATGTGAGTTTCTAGAGCTTTCTCAACTTTCCTAAATTAATTACTATTTTCCTAAGTTAGTCATAGGAAAAATTTAAATGATGGTTAATCAATTTAATTAAGGAATTTCACAAGCTTATCTTTCAAAACCATTTTTCGGTTTTAAAGATCTCATGTTGCTTAGTCTCTTAGACACAAATTGAGACTAGAACACCTATCTGATACTACAAAAGCTAACACTCCTAGCGAGGAAGGTGTTCTTTCCCATAACATCTTCCTCGACGCTGCTGATGTCTGACATTTGTAACATCCTATCACTGCCCACCAAGCTACTGTGCATACTCTGATTCATCTACTAACCCTATAGCTGAACCATCCTGCATATACGCTGTTGTTGACACTGTACTATGCCATCCTGTACAACTGCCAACTTTGTTTGCGTTGCCTCTGATCTCAACAACAAAACTGGTGCAACAGATGAGGGGTTATTTTTATTATTATGCAGCAACAAAATTTGAGTACATAAATCTGGATGCCAAACTGGCAATCCTCTGCCGAGAGAATCACTGGGAAAATCTCTAGGGGAAAATTTCTCTTATCCACAGGCAATCCGACCTTAATTAGGAACTTGAACGACCTCCCAGAAATACCCTTGCCTAGCCTTTGCGCTGCCTCTGCACAAACTATAATTAATAGTCTCTAAAATAGCATTGAACTGCCTCTGACAGACTGTCTCTGCCACTGAGATGAATTTGTTGGCCCTTTGGAAGATTTTCTCGGCACTTAGTTGCTAAATCGATCCCTTGCTTGGTTGGTTTGAATCAATCCTCTCGGAGGCCTGTGCAGCCCTTCCACAGTCTCTTTGTGGATTGGATTTTGCCTCCTCACGCTCCTGCAAACTGCCACTAGAGAATGCTTCAGAATCCTCTTGCTGCTGCTCCCTCCATCACTGATCTCTGGCTCGAACCCTCTCCCGTCGAATCTTTGCAACTGTATAGCTCGATTTGCCAAGGAACTCTCTCTCACTGTGTCTCACAACTGTATCCTCTCCATCTCCGTAGACCTTCTCTTATAATCTCTTGTTGGATCACCAACGGCCATGATTAAATCGTTATCAACGACTAAGATCATCTCAAACTCGATCCTGTGAGTTTGTAGAGCTTTCTCAACTTTCCTAAATTAATTACTATTATTTAAACAATTTTCCTAAGTTAGACATAGAAAAATTTAAATAATGGTTAATTAATTTATTTAAGGCATTTCACAAGCTTATCTCGCAAAACCTTTTTTTGGTTTTAAGATCTCGTGTTACTTAGTCTCTTAGACACAAACCGAGACTAGAACACCTATCTGATGCTACAAAAGTTAACACTCTTAGCGAGGAAGGTGTTCTCTCCCATAACATATTCCTTCACGCTGCTGTTGTTTGACATCTGTAACATCCTGTCACTGTCCATCAAGCTACTGTGCATACTCTGATTCATCTACTAACCCTGTAGCTAAACCATCCTGCATATGCGCTACTGTTGACACTACACTGCCATCCTGCATTGTTGCTAACTCTGTATGCGCTGCATCTGATCTCATGATGATGCTGCTGCAGCAACTACTACAATTGAGAAATAATATACAGATCCACTGCGTCCCCATACTGGCTCTGCAACTGTCTCTTGAGTCTTTGACTGTAGCTAGTATCTGCATTGTCTAATGAGTAACTGTCTACGCCAAATTGTCTCTACAATGTTGTAATGTTCCTAACGAGAAATATTAAGTGATAACAACAAATAAAGAATAAACATTTAACCATAAAACTAACACACCAACATAATGATAAATTGTAGCAGAAATTGTACCAAGAGCTAAGCCATTTTATTAACTGAGAAACAAGGTACATATAAATAAAGAAGAGGAACATGGGCTTGCTACAACAAGCTAGTCAAGTCCCAGGTGAAAATGGAGCTGCCCAATTGCTGGAAACTACTCTCCCCAAGGCTCTACGCTAGCCCAGTAATTTCTACTATTGCTGGTTGGAATGGACAGCCTCTAAACTGCTCATAAAATTCCAGGAAATTAACTGGAGCCTCCTCACAAGGAACCTAGAGTAACCAAGAAAAATCTCACAAACCCAAGTGGTGGAAATGGTCCCAGAGTGAGTTGCGCCCTTCTCCAATAATTTATGCTACTGGTTGTTGACTAGAACATCGGTTTTTGCTAGAAGTGCTACCCAAAAAATTCTACGAAATTAACCCTGGACTCCTTTCACCAAACCCACAAAAACCCAAAAAGTGTTTGGGCTAAATCCACTGACCCCCGATGACCTCCAATAAGTGCAAATCACTAAATTTGGCGAAAAAACACCCTATAGTTTGATATTATGGAATTATGCCAAATCTCGCACTGGCTAAATTCTCCTTTGAGGTTTACCACCAATCTCTGAACTTTGTCTTTCCACAATTATTCTCCCTTCTTCTCTTGCGCAAGCTAAGCCAGAAACCCTTATGCACTTCCAAATGAAGAGAATTTTGTCCCACAGATTTGTTGCTCTCGATCCCTGCAAAATCACTACAAAATTCCCGACTCCATCTAGGAAAATCCTCCTGCAAATAACCTAGACTCCAACTCGCTGTATGCTCAACCAAAATGAATAACTTGAATTGCCTCTATGCCTGGAAAATACACAAAATTGGAAAAACTGCTATCAATGAAGCTCTATGAAAGCCCAACAATGCACCCTCCGAGTTCCCAACTAGGGAGGCACTCGAAGTCTTCCGAAGATAGGGTGAAATTCATATTCCAAACAACACTCCACCCTTGTGCTAAACAACTCCAAGAGAAGATGAAGTGTTAAGTGTAATAGTCAAAAGATGATTAGCAAATGAGTCCATCCTCCTTTTATAATTTCTCCCCATGGTCCTAGACTCCCTTTTTAATTATATTTTTATTGGTGAGGGCCATTTTCCACTAAGTGGCTTTTGCCTCCATTTTAAGAAACTAATAATTTGCCACCAATCTCCAATAAAATAATACTTGCCACCTTTCTCCAAAATAATATTTGCCCCTTTTTTTTAATATTACCAAAGTTGGGCAAAATTCCCACGCTCAAAAAATTGGGGATATTACAGTCCTCACCAAAAACTGCTTGTCCTCAAGCAATGCCCGAACAAGCTCTCTCTCTCTTTCTTTGCTGGCTCAAATTGTCACTGCAAGTAGTACTGAGGTCCCAAATGTGCCATTGAGTCACCTTGAATCTGTGCACCATCGTATCATAAATGAATCCCTCTATACTAGGGTCCCATGTTAATCTCAAAAGGATGCCACCATGCCGACATTGCACAAAGAACTCCTTCAGCATCCTCCCAAGGCAGTGGATATGCAGGGTCATCAACTTTAAGGCGTAGAACCATATTAGAGTTCCTTGATGAAGGGTGTAGGAATGATGTGGATTCAAAGGTTTACAGGTTTCTCTATGCATGTGGGATACCATTCAATGTTCTTCGCTCACCTTATTGGCACGAAATGGTTTCTGGCATAAATAATGCCCCTAAAGGATACAAGAGCCCTGGGTATGACAAGGCAAGAACCGTTGGACTTGATCATGAAAAAGCAAAAATATCACTTTCTTTGAATAGAATGACAAGTTCTTGGACTGACCATGGGGTGTCCATTGTATTTGATGGATGGACAAATGTAAAAGGCAAGCCATTGATAAGTGTTCTTCCTGTGTCTGTTAGTGGTGCCATCTTTCTAACTGCACATGATTACTCAGACAAGTTCAGGACTGCCATCAACATTGCAGAAGCATTATTTGAAACAATTGATTGTATTGGGCCATACAATGTCATCCAAGTCATCACTGATAATGCTGCTAATTGTAAGGCAGCGGGAGAAATTATTGAGGATAAATACCCCAACATATTTTGGTCTGGATGTTTGGTTCACACATTGAACCTTCT
>APFE031533430.1:0-15558 GCA_000404065.3 Pinus taeda
ATGGGTGTGGTGAGGAACACCTTCCTCGGTAAGAGGGAGTGTTGAAATTTGGTACCAGAGGACAGGTGGTTCCCTTAGTCTTTGATCTTTGGCCTAGGGAAAAGTGTCCAAAAGATTTAAATTTTTCTCCTAAAGTGACTTTATAATTTTTATAAAGTTAAAATCTAATTTAAAAGTGACTTTAAGTGATAAAGTTACTAAGTCTAATTTTAAAGTGACTTTTATAAAGTCAAAGAAAAATTAGAAAGGAAAAGTGAATTTGGAAATAAATGACTAAGTGGGTCTTTATTAAAGTGGGTGAATTAAAAAATAGAAAGTGAGATTTAAATGTGCATTTAATCTCAGCCATTGATCTAAATCTATCTCAGCCATTGGATTTAGGGATCACCCACAAGTCATTTAGGGTTGGGTTAAAGGAGGAAAAGGAGGAAAAGATCATTAATTCTTTCATGAACAGATTGGGAGAAGGAGAGCAAGAGAGCAAGGGAGATTTCTGGACAAGAAGGAGAAAGAGGCAGCAGTTTGGCACACATACCAGGCAGCTCTTCAGCAAAATCAGAACAACAGAAAGACAAGCAGAACAACAACAAGAACAAGCAGAAAAAACTGATTTTTTTGCTGAAAACTGAGAAGTTTCCAGGTGGTCCGTTGGGCTGAAAACGGATAAGTTTGCTTGCTGAAAAAAAATTATTTCGCTGTAATTTTTTGCTGAAATTTTCTTGCTGTAAAAAGACATTTTTCAGAAATAAAGAAGAGCTCTCAAACTGGTTTTCCCCAAGAGTTGTAGGGGGTTTTTCCAGGGTCACGTTGACCAAAATATCAGTGTTTTAATGTGTTTTAATGGCTGTTTATTACTGCTGATTTTTATTTCTGCAATTTCCAACATTCTGTAAATTTTCCAGAATTTGTGTTTTCAGCAAAATTTATTTTTTCCAGCTTTTTGAATGTATGGTTATGGGAAAGGGCATTTAACTACATGGGAGAAATAAGGAGAAACTGAAAACCGGGGTGGGGAAACAAAAATTTTAACAGTTCAAAGGTAGAGGGTTCCTCTTTGAAAGTTGTTCTTCTTTCTGTCCTAGCTTGATTTCGTTTATAAATCAAATTGGCTTCAACACTCACAACTATGCTCTGCATATCTTCAAGGCTAGGAGGAGCTCTCTCCCTGAGCTGGTAAGCCATATATGAGTAAATCCATCAGGGAATTTTATCAATGCTAAGTTTTGTGGGGGTCTAAGATTTATTGGAATTGCAAGGTAGGTATTGTTGAATCTGGCACAATAATCCTGGACACTTTCCTATGGGCCTCTCTTCAAGTTCTCATGTTCTGTTAAAATGTGTAAAGGGCCCTTTTTCTTTTCCAACCTATTTAGGAAAGTCTGATAAAGGGCATCTGGATTAGCTATTGTATTTGCAGGGAGTGACTTAAACCATGTCCTTACATCACCAGTTAAGCTCTGGACAAAAATTTTCATCCTGGCCTCATCATCATCAATATCATAGTTTTCAAATTAGTCTGTCATCTTCTTGGTATGTTGTTGAGCAGTGTAAGTGCTAGTACCATCAAAGTAGGTAATTTTGCCCTGATAATCCTATGGCATAGCCCCTGGATTGGCAGGCAACTGCAGGGGAGCATATCTATTTTCCATATTAGCAGGGAAAAGTGGGACAACTGGATGCACAGGGATAGGAGATGAGATAAGTGTTGTGGATGGATGGGTGGAAAAGATATTTTGGAGTGATAAAGGTGAACTAGAAGAAGATACAGCAATAGGAAGAAGGGCTTGAGATTTTGTTGTAGTAGGTTTAATTTGAATGGGTTTCTGCTGGGGAATTTCAAGATTTGAATCAGCAGAACTTTGTTGATTTTCTAGTTTCCTAAGGCTCTTATCAATCAGATTTGGATTGTCAAAAATATCTGGAGGATTTGGGTCTGGGTTTGACCTTGTGTACCAAGTTTTCTTATTTGGAGCCAACTTCTAAAGTATATTTTGGTTATTTTCTGGGAATATTTGGAGAATACAAGTTTTGACAATATCTTTGAAGGAAGCTCCTGAAATGTAAGAGGAATTGGACTTTCCTTCAGGTAGGTTTGAAACAAGGATGGCCAAACAAATATTTTGAAACAACAGTTTAAAATCTAAAGCTAAACTGGAGTTAGACTGAAGTAGCTTTTATTTACTCTTGTGATTGCATAGCAAAGACAGTTTCAAAGGCTGCCTAGCTAACTTCAGGTTCCATCTGTAGCTTTAGAGATTAGACAGTAGTAACAGACATTCATTTAATCCCCAGTGGAGTCATCAATGATGTTAACACTCAATTTGTTCCCAAAAACTTCTGAGAAAAGGGAATACGGCCGAGGTAACCACTAACCAATCTTTTAGATGCAATTTCTAGCCAAACTGCATCCAGAGAGGGCTCTCTCTTTATAATTTAACTTTATTTTTTGAAGTTTTTATGCTAGTTATGATGTGCAAAGTTTTGTTTTAAGTTTGTTTGTATGGTGATTTTAAATAGAGCTAGGATCCAAGTATGAAAGAGTTTATTCCATTGGGCAATGGATTCTATGAAGATGTTCTGCTGAGTGTGTTTATGTGATGATGGGAAATACTATGGAGCAAGATAATCAGTTTTGGAACAATATTGAAAGCTAGAAATTGATGGGATGTAAGCCAGGGGGTAAAGGGCAGTCAAGAATCCTTTATCACGGGGGCAGAGGGAAGGTGCATGAATATTTTCAAGGAGCAGTGAAGAATTCCTTGGCAATTTTCAAAGTGAAAGAATTAGTGGAAACAAAAGAATCTAAGAATTTTTGTTTATCCTAGTTTTGAAGAAAACATAACTAACAACATGAATTGAACACAGAGTGTATTTAAACAAGTTCTAGGCTATTCTTTTTCCCTGTTGTTAAGATTATGAAACATATATGAAATTCGCAAACATAGAAAACACAGAAACACAGTTTAGAATAGCTTATTGAGCCAAAGAAAGACACAGGAATTCTGTAGCAGAGCCCAGAATCATCAAATCCACATTCAGAAGGTCCAGCAACATGTATTTCAACAGCCTTCGTATTAAGAAATATCAGAGTTACAGTGCAGTCCAAGAGGAGAATCACCAACCCCGAATACATTCCTTGGGGGGTTATTTATACAAAAAGAGGGTTACAAAATATCTTGTGGATAAGATATGAAGTAATAACTTCCTTCACCTACTCTGACAAAGGAATAAATGCAGAAATAAAGGTAGGAGTTATTTTGGCTGTGCTGGTTGCTTTAACTGACAAGATATTTTTGACTTTTCAACCCAGGAATTCGGCTGGTAGCTGTGTCTTTAATTTGCATTCCTGCATTGCTGTCCTGATCCTTTCACCTGCTCTTGATTTATATTTAATCTTTATTGATCCTTCCTTGAGCTCCTTCCTTCATATATACCATGTGTCTTGCTATTTGACCAAGTGTACATAGGAAGAAATATCCAAATTACCTAGGTTAAACTTCCAGCATACTCTGCCACCACTGTTCTGTAGGCAACTGCTGTTTTTGTAGTTTCACAAGTGTTTCATCAGTCTCAATATACCTGTAAAAGTTAGGCTTTACTTCAAAAAGGTGATTTATTTCATCTTCTATATAAAACAAATTTTCCAATTTGTTATATAAACTCTATCCGGAAGGAGGTCATGTGTCTTCTGAAGTGCTGGATGATGCAATGATCTGATTTGTTACATACATGTTTACCCTGTGAGCATACTGTTAATGTGATAACAGTTTTTTATTACTTTTTAGTAAACTGGGTAAACCCTTCTGCTGCAAGATTGTGAATTTCTCTCTGAAGGCATTAATGTCCATCTGCATCTCTTGGCACTTCCTTTCCAAAGTCTATACAAAATTTCTCATTGTTAGCACCTTCTTCACTGTCAAAATGGTGTCTGTCCTGTCCGAGATCTCCAAAGCTGCTAGCTATTCTTTCGTATGGGTATTCAAAAAATGGATCAACCTATTGGCCTGCTCAGGCATATTTCCCAATGATGCCTTGGCCCTTTGAATTTTCTCTTGTTCCCTTTCTATCAATTCAATTTTTTCATAGATTATTTGAATTGATAGCCATTGGTCAGTAATGGACTAGCCAATATTGGTCCACAAAATCATTTTAATGTCTGCCAGAGGTTTATGCAAGGTGAGATCCTTTTCCAATTATTTCACCCTGTTTTCCAAGGCCTTCACCTCTCTGGTCTTCTCTACCACTGTTATTTTTGACTTGTCATAGCTCACCTCTAGTTTGGGTAGTCTTTCTTTTGCCTCTTTGAGCTCTGACATTTGAGCTTCTAGCTCTTTCACTGCCTTCATCATTTCTTCCATCCTCATGCTCGTCTCTGGCTCTGCTGTTGCTGCTACCGTAGCATCTGTAGTTGTTGTACTTGTTGTTGGTGTTGGCTCAGTCGGAGAGATTGATGCTGTGTCTGTGGGGGGAGTAGAAACAATTGTTGGAGTTGTTTCAAGTGGATGGGAGGTCGACTCTCCCTGCTTAGCTTGAAATGCTTTCTCCAACTCTTGCTCTATCTACATTAGCCTTTGATTCATTCTCATTAACAAATCCATTACATCCTCTTCTTCTTTTTCTTGTGCTAGTTCTGTTGTTTGTGGATGCATGGTGACAAACAACTTCAATTGCTTTCTAAGGGCAGTAATATCTTCCCCCTTCTTCTTTATCAATGTTTTGATGCCCTTGGCATCCTTGGGATCATGTCCCAACTCAATAATTATTGTTCCAGAGTCTTTATTATGTTGTCTTTGGCTAGAGAAGAGATCTTATCCAAATCCAATTGAGCAGATGTATTACTCAATGACTCTTTTAATTGGTGGCCCAACATTGCCTTGTCTGCCAATGTAGCATAGACCATTTCACCCATTTGTTTGTGCAATTATATTTGGTCCATTGGGTGTATATCTTTGGAAAGGACCTCTAGACTGGTCCTTATGTATTCAGCTGTAGACTGTGGTTGTTGATCCTTGGGCTTGAAAGGACTTAAGATCATTTTCTCCTCTTTGATGTCATAAGCTGCCATTAGTCTTTGTTGTTTGGACAGTGTCATCTTGAGAAATTGATCATACAACTCAACTCTTAATGACAAAAGTTGAGCCTTAATATTCATAAATGATTGTTTGATATCTGATCGTTTCTTGGCTTGTGACCTTGAGGAGGAGACTTCCATTCCATCCTGCCTCTCCCCTTCTTGTCTGTGAGAGCTAGCGGAAGTTTGTTGGCTGATTTCCCTCTCTCCTCTTGTGCTTTTAGTGATTTCTTCCACAATGTCCTCTTCAGGTAGAGGATCTACCCTTTTCCTTTTGGCCTCTTGCTGTTCTGTTGACCCACTTGCAGGTGTGGTCTCTGCTCGGTCTCTTTTCTTACTTCTCTCCTCAGGAAGAGGAGTCTGCAGTGCTAGTACTTCTGGTGCTTTTGCCTGTAGTGAAGGGGCTTGCCCTTGACTGTGTTCTTTTGAGGTAGTTGGATGTTCTTCCATTGTTTCTTGCTCTGCAACTACTAACTCCTTGCCCTTTGCTGTCCCGGTTGTTGGTGTAGTCCTTTCCTAGGAAACTTGTTGTGAAGTTGTAGCAATTGATGAGCTTTCCATGGTTTGTTGTGGTATTTTTAATGACACCTGCCCAAAAGAATCTAATTCAAGAGTTTTTTCCATATTTTTCAGAGTTTGTTCTATTTTCTCTTCCTCAGTAAACTCTTCAACTAGTGTGCCCTCCATCCACTCATCTTGGTTGGCAAACTTTTCTATGTCAGGGATGCTGCAATGTTCATAGGGTGCTAGCCTATATTTTACCCTTCTTGCATTGATAAAGCCATTTGGGTCATAGGGTACCCACCAAAATGTTCTCTTGAGTCTGAGTGTTTGACCTAATATTTCATCAGCATCCTTCCATCCCTCTTTTTTGTTCATAACGTAGGGGCCTAACGGGTCTCTGAGTTTCAATCGGGCCTTTTTCTTTGTGCTATGGAAGTGACTCAGATCTGAATTGATGAATTGCTTGAAATATTCCAAGGCAAACAGTCTCATTGGCACATATCTGGGAAGCCTGTAGGGGCATAGCTCACAGCCATATATCCTTAGAATAGTGTGATTATGGTAAAAGTACCAGTCACCTATTTTATAGCTTTTTGAGAGCTCTTGTATCTTTTCCATATCATATGTCAGTCTAGGAGGAGGATTTCTCATTAGGAGAGAAGATACTAGGTATACAAACATATCAATAAACTCACAATAAGAGTAGGGAGAGTTGCGGACTTCATGAAAGATTCGGGTCCAAAAAATCACAAACCTCCTTTCCCCTTTATGGTCCAATTCTCTGATGGGGAATTGGAAGATATCTGGCTGATAATATAAGAACAAATGATAGATATAGGATGAATATTTAAAGATTCCCTCCCTATCTAGCCTCAGCAATTGGTCATGTATCTTGTTGGCAATAAATTTGGCATAGTTGTATTTGACAGCAGGGGGCTGCCCTGGGGTAAATATAGACATCATAACCAATATGGTTTCATCAATATTCTCACTTGTCTTGAACCCTAGAACAAAAGATATCATATCAACAACTAATCTACCCACTTCAGTGAAAGATGCATAGTGGAAAGGAGGTGGCTCCTTAGGCTGGCGATGTGCTCTCATAAATACTTGGACAATTCTGGTTATCTCTGTGCTGGAGAGTTTGGGACCTTCATCTAGCAAGAATTTCATGGTAAGAGGAAACTAGAGGTGGTTTGGTTTGAAGTTCAGCATTTGGTTTATGGAGTCAGGAGTAATATGAAAAAAGGTAGTTCCAGATGGAGTCTTAACTGCCCTGTTAGTTGGCGCATAGTTCTCACAGCAGAGGTGAATTATCTCAGGGAAAATAATCATAGAGGGGAGGTAGTATATGGGTAGATTTGATTCCCATATGCCATAGACATCATTTTGGTTTAAGTAACTGTTTCTGAGCTCACAGACTGCTTGCAGATGGTTTTGGTAGCCTACTAGGTCTTGGATTAGATAGTCTTTATCAGCTAAGGGTAAATGTTCCAATTCCTCGTGGGGTGCATTAAGAGGAGTGATATTCAAGGCTACTGGACCTTCCATGGCTAAACTCTGTTGCCTCTAAAATTCGAAAATTTCGGCTTTGTGTAAGAAAAAATAGGCAAAACAATGGCTCTGTGGATTTCTCCAGGATTTTCACCGTTGAAATTGGTTTGTTGGCTCTAATTTAGCTTTGTGGATTGAAATTAGCTGGAGAAACAACACTTATGGGCTTCTTTTGAACAATGGGTGACAATTGTGGGCAAAAGGTAGCTTTCAGGGTTTCTTGGAGAATTTCAGGGCCTAACGAGCTCAATTTTAGCTCAATGTGTGGATTTATGGTGAATTTGGAAAGACAGAGGTTAGGGTGGGTATTTTTGGTAGCAACACAGTGTTTCTTCCTCAAATTATAGGTGATGTGGGCAATTTTATAGTGAAATCCAATAAAAATAGTGTCAGGAGCAATTTGTTGTAAATACTTGGTTTCTCGGTAGAATGGTCGATTTACAAGTGACCAGGTGAGCCAGGGGGCCGAGCTGTGGAGTAGAACTGTTGGGTGGCAGAATTATATGGTGAAAATGCTATTTTGCACGTAAATTTCGCATGCACAGGTTGCATACAGAGAACAAATACAAATGGTTAAAAACAATGTTTTCACCCCTTTTAAAAACAATGCCATCTCAAGAAAGTTATCTTTCAAAATTGAAGGTTTGGGCAACTGGAAGTACTTCGGTTAGTTTCATTCTCTGTAATGATTTCAATTTGCCTTACAATTTCACCTTTTAATTTTTTTATTTAGGATTAAATGTCAAGATTGGATAGATGCTCTGCTTTTCCTTCCTTTAACTTAGATTTTGATTAGTTCACCTCTAGGAAAGTTAGACTTAGTTTCTCATAATTCCAGTTGTACATCATTAGGAATAAAAGAAACCCCTAAAACAAAACAATATAAAAATACAAAACAACGAAGTACGAAGGGTTAACTAGCACATACAGTGCACTACACTTTATCAGCTTACAAGCCTCTGTTGATAATTTATCCAAAACAATTTAGGAAACTAAATTGACTAAATAGAAGGACGCAAAATTCTCAATGGCATTGTCTTGACCCATAAGACCATCCACTCCTTACAATTTCATAAAACAAGATTTATGTTGCTAAAACTAGCTCTATCAAAATATTATGACTGCCTAAACTGAGATTATCTGTTAGCAATTCTCCGGACTTTTGGATTTGCTGATGAATGGGTCGATTTTATCAGATCCCTCATCTCCGCCCCTTTTTTCTCAATCCTAATCAATGTATCCCCTTCGACAACCTTCATACCTTCTAGAGGAATCCAACAAGGGGACCCCATATCCCCATTCCTCTTTATTATCGCAGCAAAGGGCCTTGGAAGAATGATAAAGGCCGCTAAGAAATCAAACTTGTTTGATGACATCCACATGCACAGAGCTCATGTTCATATGACACACCAATTATTTGTGAACAATAATATTTTATTTGGTAAGGCTACTATTTTGGAAGAGGCCGAGTTGAACAACATTATGGTGGAATTTGAAGATGCTTATGGTATGATCGTAAACAAGAACAAATTGCATATTTATTTCTTCCTTACTCACAAGCCAATTCAATCTTTTTTGGATAGAGTGTTGTGCTTCACCATTGGATCTATTCCCTCTAAATATCTAGGGGTGCCTCTTATATTTAATCCCCTTTACATTTCTCCCTGGAAAGACCTCTCCTCCAAGCTATCCAAGAAGTTATCGAACTGGACCTTCCATGTCCTCAACATGGCCAAAAGATCAACTATTTTGAAATTTGTACTGTAACCAATGTTGATGTATCAAATGTCCACCCTCGTTGCCCCCAAATGTATATACTTAGATTTAAAACCAATATTCAGACGATTCCTTTGGATTAGAGCATCCACAGACCGGAAATGACTACTTTTTGCATGGCATAAGCTATTCCTCCCGAAGGCTCTGGGAGGCTTGAGTATGAGGGATCCTACAATCCTCAACGCCACTCTGGGGGAGAAACTATGGTGGAGATGGATTCAAGGGGGAGATGAGATTTGGAAAAACAATCTGAAAACAAAAATACAGATAAAGGAAATCCCAATAAGCCCTCATCTGTGAACCTCTTCCAAGTATAGGGATGGTAATTTGGAATCATGCCAATCAAAATAGTGATATGATCCATGACCATTTCTTTTGGGAAGTCAAGAATGGGAAGTAATGCCTTTTTTGGAGGGAATCCTCACAACAGTTCCCTTGTATTGCACAATATCCATTGCTCTCAAACTTGATGCCCATTTTACACTTGATCGTAGCGACTCGGGTGGTGGACTAATGGATCAAAGAGGTCGATGATCAGGAATGGTAGAGATGGAAGTCAGATACAGAATGGATGTTGGATATTCCTTAAGGGGTCTGTGAGAATTTGGGAGGCCATCTTTCACAAAGGCGTGTCCATGTATCACAAGAGCCATATAAGCTCAGATGAAACTTCTCTACTACTAGACTAAATACTATCCAATCGTCAAAGTACACCTCTAGAAACTTGTGAATAAATTCCTAGAATGCTGAGACTATCACCTTGAAAATGGAGGAGAATTTGTTAGGCTAAAAGGTATAACTGTAGATTGGAATGAACCCCACTTTGTAGTGAAGGTAGTCTTGCATCTATCCTCCGGCACAATATTAATTTGGTGATATCCCGAATATCCATATTTGAATGAATAAGCCTCCTATCCATCAATGTTTTCTAGAACTTCATCATGCAAACATGCATCATTTGACTTCTTCAGATCTACGCAGGTCCTTACATCACCCTTTCTTTTCTTTTCCTGGACCACCATTGGACTAACCCATTCTGACTCTTCTATTGCCTCAATTATATCTCCTACAAGCATCTTATCCAACTCTTCTCTTACCTTTTACTTGTACTTGGGGTTTAGTCGATATGGATGGTCCTTAACTCACTTTGTATATAACTTTAAATTGATCTTCATCATACCCAAATCACCTACTATACCCTTCAATTCAGAGAAGTTTTCCATAAATATATCTTGATATTTGAACAATAATTTAGCAACCTTGCCTACCATGTCTTCATAGTCACTAATATGCGAAATTTGGTTCTTCTTCTGAGCCAAGATTTACTTGTTTTGCCTCTACCCATTGTCATATATCAAGGATCTCTACATCAGGTCTTGCAACTTCGTGTAGTCCCTCTGAGTCAGGGATATTGATATTTTGCGAATCCTCATCGCCTTCTTGCATAGTAACATTGTAGCATTCCAAATCATGTTATAGTTGCGCGCTCCAGTTAGGATCCATCCATGTTATGGGTTCTATTGGTGTTCAAAATATCACTGACTTAATATTTTGAAGTGCCCCATCAATCCATTTGAATCCATATTTAAAGTTGAATGTTAGCAGGAAACTCTCCTTCATTTCATCCCAATCAATAGTCCCATGTCGTAGCTCCATCTCCAAATACCAGTTCATTGGTATAACATCTAAGGTATGAATAAAGATATGTACTCACTCTAGTTGAGGTACCTCACCCCAAGCCTTAGTCCAACAAGCGAGATGTTCACGTGAGTCATCCTTGTATACTTTTCACTAAGCCATGTTTTTGTGGAGCCAAATATTAATCTCATTACTCTACGATATTGCTTCTAATCAACAATATTATCCTTCTGGTTTCCCCACCATCTTGCAGGTATAGCTCTTAAAGCCAAATCTAGATCCTTGAAATTGTGCTCCTTTGGCACGTCTCTTTCAAAATGGTCAAACAAAATATTAACATCATTTATCCCCTCATAATAAGGAAATTTATCTACCTCATGCAATCGATTTTGTCAGTTTTCTAATTCTTCATATGAGTTTGATTGGCATGAACTATCCTTCTCCCAACTGATCTGTCCATCCACAGTGGGATTAATCCAGTATTTGTCTCACGCAGTGTGATTATATATGTGATCAATGTCTTCATCATCATAGTAATCATGGATTGGCTTTGTGTATTGTGCACCTTGAGCTCGATCCAATGGAACAACTACTCTAACGCCGTTCTTTTCAAGTACCATGCTCCACTTCTTTAACTTAATAATAGGATTCACGTCAAAAGCCCAATCAATCCCGAGAAATGCTGGGTATGGATTAATGTCATCTATTATTTCAGTAACTTCAAAATCTACGAGCACACTCTCTCCCTCAATATCTACAACCACTCCATGTGGATGACCCATCGGAATTACCCTTTGTTGGTTTTCCATGCACAACTGAATTGGAAACCACTACAACATAGGTTTCCCCATATGTTCCCAAGTCTTCTTTGGTAGTACATTAGCATAAAATCCTAAGTATAGAATTACCTGGTCCATGTCGAATTCACCAATTTGTGTTATCAACTGCATCTCCCTACCAGTCCTCTTCTTGCTTCGGTTCACCTTATTCAATATCCGCTATTTTGGTAATATCCTGTCTTTACTAGCACACTTATCTATGAGTTCTTGTAGCCCTTCAACTACCTTGTAACCCCTAAGTAGCTTCATGCCTGTCTACAGAAATGACTTTAGCAATGTAGGATCAAAGTCCTCCGTCGCAGTAATTTCTTCAAATTTCTCTTTTCATGGGACTATTTGTATCTGAGTTCTAGACATAGAAATTGCTAGATCCATAAAACTTTTTCTAGCCTCCATAAACGTCTCCTTTTCTCTTTGTAAGTCAAATCCAACATTCTTCATTCCAGCCTTACGAGCCCATGTATCCAATATCAATTGTTTTCCTTCTACATTGTCTTTACTAGTGGCTACACCACTTCACATTTCTATATTGACACTAGGATTGTCTTCATGTGGCTCATATATCACCATCTGAATGTTCTCCTTCGTCTGTCGGTTCTTCTTTTCCTACATCTTTGCTATTAATATAGGACAATCTTCTATAACATGATCAATTTTCTTATAGTATTGACAAGAAGGATGGGTTGGATTCTGACAGTTGCGTGCAATATTCCCTGGTTCTCCATAGTTGTAGTAGATGATCTTGCCCCTACCTCTTCCATTGCCTCCTTCTCGTCCTCTTCCCCATCCTTGGAATCCTTAATAAGCCACAAGTGAGCCTTGATCATTCTGTATGTGAGTTTCGGCCTACATGCTACACATTGGGGTTTTTTCTATCATCAAGTCATAACTTCAACAATCTCTTTCATCATGACCAATCAATTTACAAAAGTTGCAAAATAGTTGGTTTGGTGACTATACAAACTTTTGCAATAGATAAAAATTGTTAGTCAGATGTAGTCGTGACACTTGGTAGATACTACACCAAATAATTGAACCAACACTTGATCCAGTAGGAGACTCTTGTTTGAGTGGGTTAGGACCTCCCGCAATTATATAGTCTCAGTATGTAAGGTACTGATCCTTATAGTGGCTTACTGCCTTTCACTTCATGCACCAAACTTGAGGGCATATTCCCTATTGAACCTCCTTTCTCTTCTTCACATCGTGCAACTCCATATGTAGGCTAGCTAACATGACTCGATTTGTTGGGCTCCTATATTCGTGTCCTAGATCAGTGAAGCCTCCAACTTCATCAATCTCTAATGATTCAGCGTGAGATTCGATCTTCTGGTGAGACAAAGGTAATATTAAGTGTGGCAATAATGTAGATATGTACCATTCCTTATGTTGTTCTTCCGAAATCTGAAGATTAGCTTGTCTCATTAAGCACATTAACCTCTAATCTATATCCCACGCACACTCGTTAACTTTCTGCTTGATCTCCTTTATTTTAGTAACACATTGAGCTTGTGATTTTAGCTTTCTAAATTCTGCATTTAGTGCAGTCTTTGTCTCAACCAACGAAGCATTCAGATCGGTTGTACTATATTTGATATACCATGTAAGCGCTCTATCTCATAGCAGTGTAACTAGTTTCTCTTTCTTCATGTCATCATCATTGACTTTTTGCGCCTTCCACATAGCTTCTGTTACGAACCAAAACTAATTAGGATCCTCCATTCCGTGACCCTTGAAGATAGGCATTTTCACTGTATTCATCATATTGAATAATGGAGGTGGAGGTCGAAGCATAGGTATAGGTGTAAGAGGTGTCCTTGGAGATGGAGGTGGAGTGGATGGATGAAGAAACCCAGAAGTGCCCTCAACTTCTCTCTTTGCTGTACTTCGTGGTGTGTTAGGGTTTCACTCTTCATCACTTTGTGAATCCCCTAACAATGGATTGTATTTACCTTCAATTTATCCTTCGCAACCTACTCAGAACTTTTTTCCACTTCACTTAGATCCCGTCTAGTCTCTTTTGGGAATTATTTCAAATTCATAACACCCTTTTCGCACAACAACATTTTAATATAAGTTTTTATCCATTTCAGGTACTTACCTCTCACACTCTTAAAGAATCGGCATCCAACTTCATTATAAAATACAAATGTGTGTATTACAAATTCAATGATGAAACTACCCAAAATACTATCGATCCAATAGTCAAAAACCCTTGCAACCTTATGATAATACTATTTAATATGCTTCATTAGAATAGAATCCCACACTGTATGTTTGTTGTGTTTCTAGGTAGGTTGGCTTTCTGCTAATTTATACAACCACTCGTGTAATTTGCAAGTGAACAATGTAAAGAAAACTTCATTATCTTCTGTGTAAATATATCTCTGTAACCAACTATCTTTTGACCAGCGGGGATTGTGATTTTCCTGAGCTGCAAACTCGTGCAACTTATGATCTACACAATTATGGAGATCTTTCATAGTTGGTATCCATAGATGCCACATCACACATCCCCCAGATACAACTTTATCTCGGTAAAAGAAATATTTGTTGGTGTTAGGTGGCTTGAACAAACCTACACTGGTTCTTTTGGCAACAATCTACTTAGTGCAGACCACAGTCTCAACCGGGGCAGTATTAGGGGATGCTAGAACTAGGTTTTTGCATATAGAAGGCTATGTGATGTAGCAACAAGGCATTTCTTTAATCTACGGCCTCATATGACCTTTGTGAACCCTTATCTTCAGAATCACAGACTTACATTTATTTTTACTTAAATAGATCTATTAGCTTTTCCTAATTGTTCGAACATGCATAAGTTATCATACAAAAGTAGATCTCGACCTTCACGATGCAATTAATTCAATATTATAAAGAATCGCATCATAACTGAGCATAAACACAAAAACATAAAATATATAGAGAACGCATGGAATTGCTTCAAATAGTCTTTATTACTTCAGATCTTACATGAATACACTTCTTTTGACCTCTGCACACAGCTGTAGGGGCCTTCGGACTTAGCGACGAACTTACCATGGTCTCCGTCCACTGAGCTATAGGAGCCTTCCTCTTCACTAGAATACAAAATTATAGGCAAATTATACTCAATATCCAATTTATCCACTGAACTCCACGTTCTAATTACTCCTAGATGACTTCCTTTTATAGCTTTTACATCGCATTACCATGGTCCATGAACCATGGGAGGAGCTCATTAATTAATCAAAATATCCCGTACCTTTACAAAGTAAGGGGATTTGACCTACCTAAAAGCCCCTTTGACTCTTAACGTTTGGCGCTATTCGTGCTCCGCTCCTCAAAATGCAGAGAATTTACAATATTACATCAAAATTGACTCAAAATTTAGACAAAACTTAGACTTGTGGGACCCCATCCCAACACTCACCCACTTGGGTGCTTGAATTGTGTTTTTCGAGTCGCCACTATACTTTTTTGCTCCTCACAATGGGTGGGTGCCCACTGAGCACAATGTGGCCGCTACGATGCACTCGCCCATATGTCACACTTAACCGCCCTTTACCCCCGTGAATGCCTTTAACCGACGCTCAGGTAACACATAATTGAACACCCACCTCCAAGTCGCCTTTAACCGAACACTTCCACCCAAGTCACCTTTAACTGAACTCAGGTGCGCGTCGCATATCTTGGGCATGCCCACACACATTTAACCGAGGTTTTTGGTTTTTCAACTCTCTTGGGCACTCACCAAATCAAGGCCCTCACACACCCCTTCCCAAAAAGTTAGACTCTTATAAAAACTAAGATTTGTGATATTATTGAGTACAATAGTCACTTTTTTATATAAATTTAACAAAATAGAGGAATAAACCAAGTTGGGTTTTGATGAAAACAGAGATATGTGATATGATTGAATATAAATGTTCATTTTTGTTAAATCTAAATTTAACAAAATAAAGATATAAATTATTTTCATTGTTCAGTATCTTCCATCATTCAACCGCATCCCTTAGATTTAGCATTTTACTTTTATTTGTGGAAAATTGTTATTTATTATAATATTTGGCTCAAATTAATATATATATTTCATCACCTACATTTCATGCCCGCTATTGCCTTTATTTCCCCCCCATCAATTCTAACTTCTATAAGAAGAAGAATCTAGATAAAGCTAACCCTTACAATGGTTTA
>APFE031533447.1:0-10625 GCA_000404065.3 Pinus taeda
ATCTTGGTGTTGCCATCAAGTCCAAAGGGGGAGATTGTTGGCATTATGGCACAGGTTTGGAGCTATGGCACAGGTGCTGTCCTTGATGGCAACCCTCTCTGCTAACAGATCTCAGATCAGGCACTTAGAAAGTAGAAAAAGACAGATATGCATGTTCATCTAGACAAAGGCGCGTATACACGCGGGTTATACATTACAAAAGCGCGTATATGTTGGTGATCACTCTTTTGGTCCATGGCAGTTAGATCTTGGAACTTGAACCTATATTTTGGACCATGGCGTCTCGTCAATTGTGCCGATCCACAGTTTTTGGGTTCATGGTATTGAAAAGTTATGGTTTTGGACCATGGTATTGGGGAAGGCCTAGGACTATAAAAGAGGAAGGAGATCTTGTGGCAAATTACCATCTGGATTATTATTGAGGATCTGAAAAGTGTTAAAGCTGGTATTTTGATGGTGATACAGATCTGGATCTGAAGGAAGGAGGAACTTCAGCACAAAAGGAAGGGCAAGGTCTTCTCATGGGTCATAATCTTTAAGCTTAATGATAGTATCTATGTATGATTTTGATCTGCTTGATGTGGCGCTCGTCTGATCTATAAGTCTGATTATCTGGGTTATTTAGTGATTGTATATCTGGAAGAGTGCATTGTTCTTTACAGATCTGTACGCAGGTTCAGTGAAGAGAAGGCGCGTATACACGTGGCTTAGGTGACGTAAAGGCGCGTATACGCAGGTTGTTCCATACGCAGAAGCGTATGCACACAAGTTGCAGACTGTTAAAATTGCGTATATGCTTTAAGTTGTGATCTGGTTGTTTCTGCTTATTGCTGCCGGGTTTTGGGTTCTGTTTCTGCTGTATGGTTTCTGGTACAGTTTTCTGTGTACAACTATCAGAGGAGTATCTACTTGTTTCAGATCTAGTTGGTGGAAAGGAGATTGGTTGATTCTTGATGATTGTGTGATGATTCATGGATCCAGTTTGAAAATTGATGAAAAGTGGTCCCTGGAAGAAAGAAAAGGTTGTAGCCTTCTGTAGGCCAGCACCTACGTACTAGTATCTTGGCTAGTACACAAGCAAAGGGGGTTGTAGCTCCCTTCCAGGAAAGCTGAAAACGAGAGAGAGTTGTAGCTCTCTGCAGGTTGCAGCCTGCGTACTGGTAAAGGACTGCATCAGTACATTGTAAACAGAAGTTTCTAATTTAAAGAAAGAGACGAATTGCAGCAGGTGGTTTTCACCCACATTGGGTTTCCACCTTATATCTTGTGTTCTTGTGTCTGATTGTCTTTCTGCTCTGTTTTACTGTCTCTGGATACTGTTATTGGATTCTGCATCACTGACTAACAATCATCATCAATAAAAGCATGTTCTGTATACGCGGGTTTTCTTCTGCATAGCTACGTACATACGCAAGTTTATTGAATTGAAGTAGCGTATATCAGTTGTTTTTGAAAAAGAATAATTATCTTGATAATACTGATTCACCCCCCCTCTCAGTATTATTTTCAACATAATCATAATGGTTCCCATCAAATTCTTGAACTAGCATCTAGTTAGAATTCGACATGAATAACTTTGGCGAAATTCCAACAATACAACTTTAACCCAAAACAATTTTACCTGCTCTCATACCACTTGTTGAATATGAAATGAATTATTTCAAGCAAATTGAGAAGCCAACAGTACTATGAAGAACAATACATATAAAAAATATAGATAAAACAATTAAAAAACACAGTCAATGTGTGACCTAAAAAATGCTCCAAATCTCATATATTCATTCAACTATTACTTACATTATTAAATAGTAAAACTATTACTAAAATCAACTCTCGAATAAATCTACTAGAATTACAACTAATTTCTAGCACTTTGGAGCAGCACTCACCACCCTAACAATCTTCTCCCTTAATTTTGCAGTGAATACAAAATCGCTACTTTGTGAGCATTTTACATAACTAATTAAGCATTATTTCCAACAAGGTGGACTCTAGCTACACGAAAGGTGGACTCTCGATTCTGCGTCTGTAGCCTTTGTGTTTTCTCTCAGTAAAGAGACCTATGATCTTAGCTCTATTACTATTACTCGTGTTGAACCGACATTATCTATTTTTTTGGTGCTATATCTACTACTATCGCTACTGGTGGTTCTTTTACTCTATATCAATCATGAAAAGCTCCTTCAGCTCATTCGCCTCTAGACCTAAAATCATCACCTCTAGACCTAAAATCATCATATTCATCTTGATCACTATCTCTATCACTACATTAGGTGGTTTTATCTAATGTGGTGGTTATTTCCCATTCCCCGTGTGTAGTGGTTAGTTCCCTATATGTGTCTCTATATGGATCATCCACAACTCGATCACGAAGGTGATCATCTCTATCACAAGGTACTAGTTCATTTGCTTAATCGACAAGATCTACTTATGTTGAACTTGTTGTTGTAGAGTCAACTACATATTCAACCGAAAAAACATCTACTTTTCTTGTTGCTGCTGGTACTAGAGGTGGTGGCGGGTAAACTATTGGTCCTATATAGCAGGATTAGAGGTGGTGGCGGGTAAACTATTGGTCCTATATAGCAGGATTAGCTTTCTGGGCATGGGTATGTATCTTCAACTGCTTCAATGGTTGCTGAATCAACTACTGGATTAACTGAATCACTTGTTTACAATCCCTTCGCTTATAGCTTTGTTCCTTCCCCTGCCTACGCCTAGATTAATAGGTACTAGCAGCCACCAATGAATAGGTACTAATAACAAGTTAGGTGTATGAGCATTCTAGGATGATCCAACGACGAGAATGGAGTTCTTCCACCAAGGTATAAGTGGATATTTTATCTACAACGATTCTGGTCAAGAGATGGATGATGGCACAGAACAGGATCTGTTGCTGGTGTTGTTGGGTTAGATGATGATATTGGATAGACAGACGCTGCGTAGGGTGCTTCGAGTTGATATGCTTCTAGTTCTAGATCTCGATCAGGTATAAGTGGATATTAGGTAATCTCCATTGACTGATTAATTATAACTTCTATTGTGGGGTGTCCAACTGCCTTTACCTTAGCCATTGGGTAAACGGGTGAAGCTTAGTAGATTGGAACTAGGTAAGCTACTGGATCATTCACTGGCTCTGGATTAACTGACTTCGGTACCTTTGGTATGGGAACCATGTCAATCGCTTCTGAATCAGTTGGATCACTTTCTTAATTAGCAGAATCAACAGACTCTACATTTACTGAATCTACCTCTCTTAGCGCTGGGTAAACTCAAGATGGAACTACGTGAAGGGAAGATGGGATGGGAATAGATACCAGGCAAGATAGTGGTGGGTAAGCTATTGATAATGGGTCTCGATCTTACATTCCGGCTACCTCTTCTTCTATTTTTATTGCTGTTGCTGCAAACAACTGCTACTGATCTACTAGCTCTTCTACTGCTTATGTTACTTATGCTACTCATCTTGCTTAAACATATTACTCTACATCTACTGCTGTTGGGTCTACTTCTTAGTCAGCTGCATCTACCTCTACTTCTACCTATGCTACTAGTGATGGATAAGAAACTGCGTCTCCATCACTAACCTTAGATCTCGGCTCACACGACCAGAGTTGTTGGTTGAGAAATAGCTGTGTGTACCATTAGTTCCTGACCCGGGTAATAGCTCCCCTTTCCTTTATTTGGTGCCGGCTCATCATAGATGCAACAGTATTAGTTGTCGGCTCATCATAGCCTATTATACTATATTTAGTATCACCTAAACCTTGAGCTCCGAAACATCCATGCTCTCTTAGATAATATAATGTTCCCTAAAGGAGTAATCCTCATCTGTACAAGAAAGGTGTGAAGGTATAATCACTGTGGCCTAAACCTCTATACGATAGTTGAGGGGCTAGTCATCACCTGCTAGTCATCATCCCGACCTCTTGTTGCTATTGGGTTGGTTATAATCCATATCTCCAAGAAATAGTTCCAGTGATCATCTTTCCAAGCAAGTTCCCAAACATGAGTGGACTCATCCATGCTCGCTTAGATAATATAATGTTCCCTAAAGGAGTAATCCTCATCTGTACAAGAAAGGTGTGAAGGTATAATCACTGTGGCCTAAACCTTTGTACGATAGTTGAGGGGCTGGTCGGGATGGTATAATCATTGTGGCCTAAACCTCTGTACGATAGTTGAGGGGCTGGTCATCATCCCGACCTCTTGTTGCTATTGGGTTGGTTATAATCCATATCTCCAAGAAATAGTTCCAGTGATCATTTATCCAAGCAAGTTCCCAAACATGAGTGGACTCACAAGTTCATTCACACTCTAGATGTTGGACCAAAGAGTTGGTATGTTCATGAAGAGACTAGGAGAGAGACAAGAGATTGAGACATAGTATCTAAGAAGTTTTGCATGACATTCAGATTTGCATCAGAAGATCCCACACTCACTATAATTTGGAAACAGATGAAGATATTCATTTTCAGTGGAGAAGAATCTGAACCTTCATGCAGAGTGAAAAGAGTGGGTCACCTGGGACCAGAGCATCTACATTAGTTTTCATGAACATATGGATAACTATTGGTTAGAGAAGATCCCTAGAACATCATTTTCTTGAGCTCTAAATGAAGGTATGGATCAGGTCAAAATTGAATCACTAGATTATCCTTATACTCCCAAGATCTAATGCATATGAAATTGGACAAGGTAATGTCTTAGAAATTCGGAGGATATGGAGATGTATATTTATCTTCATATAGATATGTTGTTGAAGCTAGTGGATCTACAATTTGAGATAAGGTGTAATATCCATTGGCTTGAATGTGTGTTAGGGAAATGATATACCTCAGTGCACCCCACCCATGGGTCAAGTGGGAGTGTCACTTGGACACCTTTACCAACCTTCCAACAAAATACCCCGGTTGCGGGTGACAGCGAGATACCGTGGGCTGAGCCACATGGCCACCATGTGCCGCCCCATGTGTCATAAATATAAAAGGACCGCGGCCGTCATCAGTTTATTAAGGCTGATGCGAGCTCAATGCATTCAATGCAAAGCAGGTTGACAGGATGGGAGAATTCCAGTGGCGCTCAGATCAATGGAGCGATGATAAATATCAGACAAGGGATCACGACAGGTCAACGTCTCCCAGTTTTTCTGGTCACGAAGTTGCCTGGTTGCAGAATTTTCAGTTGCAGAGGAAGGTTTATTGCTGGGCGAGGCGCACGCCATCACAGGCTTCCCTCTGGCCCTTTCAACACTCCAACTCCAGGGCTGGCCCTAAGAACGCGGAAGGCTCCTTGCAAGGCAAGGTGGCAGACTCAGAGGTTCGGGTGGCGAACTCTGAGATCTGCATTTCAGAGGCGTTGTGGGCCAATTCTTCGAGAGGGGCAGCGAAATTGGCCAGTTCAAGGAAGAAGGAGGCGAATTGGGAAGATTTGGAGTCGGCAACAGGGGAAATTAGGGACAAAACGAAGGTGGTGGTGGTGCTTGGATGGGGCAAGCATCGAATTCTAGCTTCGGGGAGGCCACCCGACCCGCTCCAAGCTAGCACAGGAGAAAAGGAATTGGCCATGGCTAGGCTTCGTCATAGGCAGCCTTGCAGAAGGGGTTCTGGACGTGGTTCGGGTCATGGTTGTGGTCGTGGTGGGGCAGAGCGAGAGCACCACCACTGTTGCTACTGCTACTGTTATCGGTGAGCAGGGGTCGTGCCTCTCCATTCAGGGAAAATTACGGAGGTTGGTGGGGCTAGCGATGAGGGACCAGCCCTCCATGCGTTTGGCTCTATGGTATTTACCCTAGGCAAACCCCGAGACACTCATGGCATCTGCGCTCACGTCTCTGTCCTCTTTACCCAAGTCCCGGAAGGTGCTGAGGATGAAGCGCCTCCAGGAGGGGAGGTTCCACCCCCTGCAGGCTCAGGTCAAGCTGGCCCCTTACCGCCTCCTCCAAGTGGGGAAGGAACTTCAGGGAAGGCAATCATGGCCGACCCCTCCACCTCCCAGACAACGAATACTACAGACGAAGAGCAAGCCAAATGGGGTGCTATGTGGGAGGGGGTCCCGGAAGGTCAAGGGTGGTGCACAATTGAGGAGGAGAAGCCTCCCGAGGACGAGTAGCCTCCCCGCGCAGGCTCCAGTTGCGGTCATCCTCACTCAGCTCCGGTCCAGAATTCAGTCTGATGCGGGTTACTTGGTTCGGGTCAGAATTCGGTCTGTTCTCCTGTTCTTTTTTAAAAATATCCAGTCCATTTTGGTCATGCTCAATGTCAGTGTGTCGGGTATTATCAGTCCCCAGTCGGTCATTGAAGGCTGCCCCTGCGTGGTCTGGCTTACTTAGAAGTAAAATGGATAGTCCGAGTCTATTTTGGTTTTTTGGAAGGGTTTTGAGCCTCAATCAGTCGTTCAGAGGCTTTAGGAAAACATGGTGGATGCTACCCCTGCGTGGGAGCTTTTGGTTCAGTCTGCTTCACCCATGGCGCCGCGAGTGGCCATGGAAGACATGTCAAAGTCATGATACAATGTCTGTAATCTTTTATATGTACATTTAATTTAATAGTTAGACAGTTTACCCAGAAAAAAAAAACCTTCCAACAAAATAGTTAATGAATTGATGGAAGGGCATCAATAAGAGCTTTCTAAAACATCGAGCCTTTTTGTGGGATTTTGACACCTCAAACAATCCAGTAGAGTCTAGCTGGATAGATTTTGATCAAATAACCTCTGTCCATAATCCATTGGAATTTATTATCCTCCATACAGTCTTGGCTACCAAGGGATAAATAGTAATATTTTTTTGAAAACCTAGCCCCTTTGGGATTTTGGGAGAGAAAATTTATTCCACTTAACCAAAGGCAACCCTTATTTCTCCCTACTACCATACCATATGAATTAGAAATAGAGCCACTCAATCTTGTAAAGAATGCCCCCAGGGATCAAAGATAGTATTTACCAGAAGACATGTTGTGCTTCTAAAATTGTTTTAACTAGAACTAGTCAAACCCATCTTGATAACCAATAGTTACACTAGTGGTGAATAAGGTTCTCCATTTTCCTTATAAGCCAATTCCAGTCAAGCTTTCAATAATCATTTTCTTTTAAGAAAAAGATTTTCTGCCTAGATAATCAGATCTTTACACATAATCTATTAAGGACTGCAATTATATATTATATCTATGTGTGTGTGTGTGTGTGTGTGTGTGTGTGTGTGTGCTCTATAAAGGTGGGAAGAAGGTTCCAGAGAAAATAGGATCCAACTTACCTACTAGATTATCAGCACTAGATGAAATAAGAAATCAAATAAAATAATAGAATTAGAATTTAATAACTAACTCCAAAGATTGGACAAAAATACTCAACAAGAACATTATAACAAAAATTGAAGCATGAACTATGCATTCTAACAATGAGTATGTTATTTTTAAAAGTAAAGGTTGTAAGCCAAATAAAAATAGAACTGTGAAAATAAACTATTTGGAATTGCAACTATAGTGGGAGTTGATTCTTGATAGAAAACAAAGAATAAAGGAAGAATCGTTTCCAGTTTGTAATAAGAAATCTCCAGAAGAAGTAATCAATTGATAATATTATAATACACAAACTATAAATTGTCATTGTAGCTTCAAAAGAGTAACATGTGACTGATAAATAAGAACAAATCTAAGGCGATGGGCCAAAGGAAAATGTGTCAAATTGATATAACCCATATGTCTTTCAACCAACATAAAGGTGCAACAGTTAAATAGAACATGTAGGGTAAAAACACCTTGAAATTGTAACATTTAACTACCCATAATAATAACAAGTTACTTTCTATTGTTTATCCAATACCAATTCTAGACAAGAGTCCAAAATTTCTCTTGAAATAGAACATGTAAAGAAAAAATACAAAGTGGGAACTCCACTATAATTACCCATCCATTGAAACAAATGCATATACCTTAACACTCCCTAAAAACCCACAACTTACAAACACATATAAATGATCTACTAAGTAACAATGATTTAATGCAATCTCACATCCTATGTTTACAAGAAATATATTTGAAAGAACCCATCTTATTACAAAAACTTGAAGATATATAGATTTTGGAACATTTCCAGTTTTAAGAGAAAAATGTAGAATCTACAATAGGAAAGATGATTCTTCATGACATGCATATTGCAGTTCCTAATTTCTATGTTGCACTTCTGCAACATTGACCAACACATTGCATATTGTTACAAAAACATTTTGTAATACACTTTCAAATTTATTCCAGGGAATGGATATTCCAGGGAATGGTTATACACCCATATGAACAAGAGTGTGCCCTATGGAATGGTTATGGAATGGTTATTCCAAGATATCTTTAAAAAATTTAAGAAAAAAAGTAGTTATAAAGATAATAGATCTCTAGATAACAATAAATAACCTATGAAAACTATTAAAGAAAAAACCAAAACCATCTCAGTGATTCTGAAGTTCCAGTAGCAAGAAAAATGTCAGCAAATATAACAATAAATAGATTTATGAAAACCAAAAAACAAAAAAGAACATCACCTCATCTCAGTGATTCTGAAGTTCCAGTAACAACAAAATTGTCAGCAAATATAACAATAAATGATGTATGAAAACCAAAAAAAAGTACCATCACGCCATCGCAGTGATTCTGAAGTTCCAGTAGCAACAAAAATACCAGCAAATATGACTGGCAAAAATTCAATATTAAAAAACAACATGGAGAACTACATAAAATTATTTCGGATAAATTACCGGAAGTAAAAAAAATGCAATGGATGGTTAAGAAATGCATGGCCTCAAAAGCACAGAAATCCCACTTCTTGTTAATGGGCACAGAAAAGCAGCTTCTTTCCCTAGACATTGCATTAACAACGATGATAAAAAGATGCAAAATCCAACATCCGATTTAACTTCGCATCCGCAATATTCTTCAATCTGATTTAACTTCGCATCCGTAATATTCTTCAATCTGATTTAACTGCGCATGCTACATTGTCGTTACTGGAGCAATCCGCCGCCGGGAATGTTCAGCCATCTTACTGTTGCATGCATTAACATACTGTTGCATGCCCTTTATTCGGCGCAACATCACATTCACTTAACCAATTGAATAACTTTCATGAAGGGTTTTGTGAATAAAGTTATTCAGAGATCGAACTGAATAGAGAGGCTTTTGTGTCTAAAGTTACTTAGAGATTTTTTATCGCAAAATATTTTAAATTACTAAAAAGTTTTGAACTGAATAAAAAGTTTGGTAAGTAAAATTATTCAAAGATCTAATTGAATAGAAGCTTTTTAGTGTAGAGTTATTCAGAGATCTGTTATCACATAATTTTTTAAATTACTAAATTTTAAAATTAGTTAATATGGTTTATTTAATTCTAATAAAAGTAAATCACAATAACTGGTTTTCTATATCTAGAAAATAAAAAAAAATATGTAATAGATTCAGAAAACAGATCTCTAAACCTCAATATTCTATAAAATAAATTACACGATTTTAACATCAAGCCATAGCTTGAATTCAAAATTCCAACTGAAAATCATTCAAATCAATTCAGGGTAAAGAAAACACAAAATCAGTCCTTCACATCAGACTAACATAATGGGGGAGATAAAATAACTCACCCTTGTCTTAGCGGCTTCATATTCCAATATAGTTGCTACTGTTGTACCTTCAAAAAGCTTGATCTAAAGGCTGCTCTAAAGGCCAAAAGAAAAAATCATCAATCACTTACAATTTCTTCCATATAATGGTGTAAAAGTCAATAACCACTACTCATTACAAATTTTCTCAACTGAAGGAGAGAAGAACACCACCTCTTCTTATTGTGGGACTCCACCATATAGACTTTTTACTACTAGTTGTAACTATGGCTAACCAACCCTTGTTTTATATTTTGTTTTTGGAATTTCTAGATAGTGGAAACCCTTTTGTTTAACCAATAGCTGAAATGGTGATTTTAGGAATTAGCAAATAGATTAAATGGTCTTTTATATATAATATTTTTAGGAATTTGAAATTTTGTAAAATGCCTTGTTTAACTAATAAAGGTAATGAAACCAATTATGCATTCAAAAATATATTTTAAACAAGAAGAAGTTACAATCTCTAGGTCAAAGACCCATTTCATGTATGGTTAGACTCTGCTTTTGTTTTGAATATGTGAAATTAATTGGAGATTATATGATAGTTTTTTGTTTTTTTGGTAGGGGAAACCCAAAGGCATTTAAGTAGTCAAAATCACGGGTTGATTGCATGGGCTTGCTCACATACTAGCCTTTAACATTATTGGTTTTTTGATAGTGGAGTTACTAACTAGTGACCTTTTCAACACAAAATACCTTAGCAAAACACGGCTTACCAAATTATACCATCTTAGATCTATCTAAACTCCTATCTATCATGGGCCTAGCTCGATCTAATCCCTAATTCTAACAATATTAATATAATAGCAATATTAAATTTAATGATGTTTTTTACACCGCACCATAACAAAATTTATAATAAAACTATATGAAATTCATATTTTCAAATATTACAACTTTTATATGGAAATATTTATGCCTAAAGGTTTTAGTATATCCATAAGATATGGTTTTCCTTTCAAAGATTTATTTTACAAATATT
>APFE031533448.1:0-36054 GCA_000404065.3 Pinus taeda
GGTACTTGCAGGGGACAGTGGATTGTGGTCTGGACTACAGGCAGGGAGATGGAGTGAGATTGGTAGGATACACTGATTCTGATTGGGCAGGTTGTGCTTCTGATAGGAAGAGCACGTTAGGGTGCTGTTTTGGGTTGGGTTCAGCAGTAGTATCATGGTTCAGCCGGAAGCAGCAGTCAGTAGCACTGAGTTCAGCAAAAGTAGAGTATATGGCAGCCAGTCTAGCTAGTTGTGAGGCCATCTGGCTTCGCAAGATGTTGTTTGGCTTATTTGGTCAGCCGTTGAGACCTTCAGTGATTTACTGTGATAATCAGAGTTGCATTAAACTCACGGAGAATCCAGTATTTCATAATAGGTCAAAGCATATCGGGATCTGATATCATTTCATCAGAGACTATGTTCAGAATGGAGTTGTGAAGCTTGAGTATATTTCCACTGATGAGCAGGTAGCAGACATTTTTACCAAAACCTTACCACGGGGCAAGCATGTTTACTTCAGAGACAAGATGGGTGTGGTGAGGAACACCTTCCTCGGTAAGAGGGAGTGTTGAAATTTGGTACCGGAGGACAGGTGGTTCCCTTAGGCTTTTGATCTTTGGCCTAGGGAAAAGTGTCCAAAAGATTTTAATTTTTCTCCTAAAGTGACTTTATAATTTTTATAAAGTTAAAATCTAATTTAAAAGTGACTTTAAGTGATAAAGTTACTAAGTCTAATTTTAAAGTGACTTTTATAAAGTCAATGAAAAATTAGAAAGGAAAAGTGACTTTGGAAATAAATGACTAAGTGGGTCTTTATTAAAGTGGGGTGAATTAAAAAATAGAAAGTGAAATTTAAATGTGCATTTAATCTCAGCCATTGATCTAAATCTATTTCAGCCATTGGATTTAGAGATCACCCAAAAGTCACTTGGATCACCCAAAAGTCACTTGGAGTTATATTAAGGGAGGAAAAGGAGGAAAAGATCAAATTCGATTCAATTCTTTCATGAGCAGATTGAGAGAAGGAGAGCAAGAGAGCAAGGGTGATTTCTAGACAGTGAGCTGTGGAGTATCAACAACGGAGTTGCAGCAACGGTGTTTCAACAGCGGTGTATCAGCAGCTGAGTTGCAGCAACCGTGTTTCAGCAGCGGTGTATCAGCAGCTGAGTTGCAGCAGCGGTGTTTCAGCAGCGATGTATCAGCAGCTGAGTTGCAGCAACTGTGTTTCAGCAACGGTGTTTCAGCAGCGGTGTATCAGCAGCTGAGTTGCAGCAGCAGTGTTTCAGCAGCGGTGTATCAGCAGCTGAGTTGCAGTAGCCGTGTTTCAGCAACGGTGTTTCAGCAGCGGTGTATCAGCAGCTGAGTTGCAGCAGCGGTGTTTCAGCAACGGTGTATCAGCAGCGGAGTTTTAGTTGCGGTGTTTCAGCAAGTCTGTAAAGCGGAGTTTCAGCAGGGCAGTTTTTCAGCAAAGCTGAGTTTCAGCAAGGCTGAGATAAGTTGTAAAAGTTTGCTTGCTGATTTTTGTTGAATATTTCTCTTACTGTAAAAAGGCATTTTCCAGAAATAAAGAAAATCTCTCAAACTGGTTTTCCCCAAGAGTTGTAGGGGGTTTTTCCAGGGTCACGTTGACAAAAAATATCATTGTTTTAATGGTTGTTTATTACTGCTGATTTTTATTTCTGCAATTTTCAGCATTCTGTAAATTTTCCAGAATTTATGTTTTCAGCAAATTTATTTTTTCCAGCCTGTTGAATGTATATTTATGGGAAAGGGCATTTAACTACATGGGAGAAATAAGGAGAAACTGAAAACCGGGGTGGGAAAACAGAAATTTTTTACAACTTTTGTAATCAGTTTTTAGATATTATTAGCATCCTATCTTGATCTTTAGAATCAAGGTATTTTTTAATATTTTCTATAAGTACTTCATAATTTGAATAATGAATGGTTGGGACTTGTTTGAAGAAAAGGACTTGTATTGTAAAGCAGCTCATTGAGCCACCATTGATTAGATTTTCAGTAATACAATGCAATCATTACAGGATTCTTGTGTCATTTTTATTGGTGAATGTTATCGGGAAATCTAGTGTCCACTCGGAGCTACTAGTCCCACTAAGACTGGTAGCTATCTTAGAAACAAACAAACTAAAACTACTTTTGCTTTCCTTTGTGAGAAGTAGATAAGAGGGGAACAAAGGACACCAACCTCAGTCTTGCGCTTGGTTCCTTGTTTGGTTCCTCTCCTTTCTGATAGATCTTTGCCGCTTCTTCTTCATTTACCTAGCTTCAGAGAGCACCTGTGGAATCAAAGTAGCATAATACTATCGAAGAACAGAGATCTACAATCATAAGCAATACAGGACCAGATATGTATTGACCACACAAATGCATATATCATCAAACATACAAGAATGTGGAGGAAAACTTGAATAGGTTTATTAATATCAAGAATAGCAAAGAAGATTACAACCAATTGTTCTGACCCAACATCATCCTCCAGCAAGAAATCCCTTCTTCATGTCATGTAAAGCTTAGATCACCCAACACTATGATGTTGCACCAGGAAACCAACAACACTTCCTTACAAGATACAAGATTCCAGCCTCCAACCTCTGGATCTCTGGGATGAGGGATCCATATATAGATATTTGCAGAGGTGTGAGTCAGCGCTGAGTTTTTGATTAGTGTCATTCCACTGATAGTTCTTGGCTCCACTTGGAGATTTCATTGATCTCTTACTCATCCCTGGGCGAATTCTGAGAGGCAAGTGTCATATGAGAAGTTTCTAGAAGATTCCTTGATCATCCACTTAGCAAACTATCTCTGCCACTTGTCTATTCTCGCTCATAGCACCCTGTAGGAGGAATTTTCAGTATGCATCGCACCTCCCATGTGTAGTAGGTGTGATGCATCGCACCCTCTGCACTGGGCAGTCAGTATGGTCCAGTTTTGACTAGTTCTGAGCAGTTTTCTGTGGAGAACTTCTGGGAGATGATGTAATCAGCTAACCTTGTTCCTTTAGGGCATGAAGCAACACTTTTAGGGACTTAGGAGCCCTTGGTTTATGGACATGTCTGATTGGGGTTGCAGTGCCCAAAAATGTCTATAACAATGAAGTGCATCTCTCTTTGTCAATTTGTTTTCTTTTTATTCTCATATGTGGTTCTAAAATTTGAATTATTCTAAGAAGATAAATAACATAATTTGTTTGATGTACACTCTGTCTCGGCCTAAGAATAATTTTTATCTTTTCCACTGAAGATTAAAATCAGAATTCTTTACTGCTCTGTTTTTTAATTGGATCTCTAAATCTTTTCCTTTCCTTCAGACCATAGATCTTAAAGGATCTAGTGAATTTCCCTAACCTAACTTGTAAGTTTATCTTGTAGACTCTATATTTGATCACTTCAAACCTGTGACTCCATTTTCCCAATATCCTTTCTTCCCAGTTTCAACTGAACAACACAAAAAACCCAAACCTGATCTTAATAGCTAGCCTAATACCTTCAGTCAAACAAAGCTAAATCATAAAGAGAGATCCCTCTTTAAAACTGGAAGGGCTAGATTCCTAGTTTCCAAAGTGGTTATGTGGTTACCTCTATGATTTTTTCGGCAACCTCACAAATTACGGATTGATAACACAGTCAAGGAGTCAAAATATCTTTAATAATCAACAAGGAGAGTGAAGAAGAGAAAATATCGAATGATTGTTCGACTCATCACAAGAAGAAAGAAACCTTCAAGAAGTCCAAAAGGCCAATGCTATAGTTGTCACAAGATGGGTCACTATAAAAGGGGTTGTCCTGAGAATCCAGGGAATAAAAGGAGGAACAAGGATCAATCAAACTTTGTTGAAGAGGTTTCACCAAAGAAGAAAAAGGTGGAAGGATTCGAAGTCAAAGACCTATATGTTAGGGACTCTATCCCTTACATATCCATCAAGTTTGGATTAAAAGGGAGCCCTCACCACTTTCCAAAGATAAGTATCTCATTACCAGTTTCATTTTTAGGTTTCCTTACTTATCTAGTTTTGTTTGCATTAAATACTAATCACATTTCTACTCTTATTTTCCTTGTTTGGGAAAACTTGTTGAAGATTCAAGGCAGAAGGCCTCACAAGACAAAGCATTGGAATTAAAAGGTCTCTTAAGAAACAAGAGGAAAACTTGCTGAAGACTCAAGGCAGAAGGCCTCACAAGACAAAGCATTGGAATTACAAGGTTTGTTAAGAAACAAGAGGTATATTTTGAATTATAAGTTTTTCTCTCTCCATATTCATTCTTATAAACTATTATTAACATTTCTATGTCTAGCTTTCCTGAATCTTAAAAGATTCTTGATTGGGTGATTCATCATTACTCCTCATATCTTTGATTATCTTGTGGAACCATAGAACGGTTCATTGTGAAAAACCTTAAGTTAAGGGTATGTTGTTGATTATGTGTGGAACCCTAGCCTACATAGGGTTATTGATAAAGTCTAAAGAAACTGGTTGATGCTTTGATGATGTCATGTTTGGGGTTTTGGAATGGTTATGGAAACACTAACTTGTTAGGGTCGAATGGTGATGTCTGAAATCCCGAACCTTTGAAGTATTGGTAATTTAGGGTTTGCTATATTTTGTATTGAAACCCTAGATCATTAGGGTTTGGTAGAGTGTATAAGCAAGACCCTTAGAATGTCTTAGAAATGAAATCCTTGGCATGTGTGTCCGATGAAACCCTAGTCTGATCAAGTTTGTTATATGTCAAACTCTTATTGATATTTGTTTAGTTGGGTTGGACTAACACATGTTATGATATGCTTGTGCATGATGATGGAATCCTAGATGTACGAGTTAACCTAATTGTTGATGGTCATGATTCCTAGGGTTTGGAACTAAAGCCTAGTTGAAGTTTGATTCTCTAGGATGATAACATTTGTGAATTCTAGGGTTCTGTAATCAAACCTTAGTAGAAGTCCAAATCTTTGATATATGATGACAATGTGATAATTTGAGATATGTATAAGATCTTTGAAATCTGAGTTTTAGTTATGACTAATGTTTGATTGTTTAAAAAAAATATAAGGTTTGCAACTAACCCTAGTGGAAGCTAGTCATGTTGTTGATTGATCTATGATTGGTTTTGATTGTTGAATCTCATGTATGAAATCTAGGGTTTGTATGAAATCCTAGTAGGAAGTCTAACATATGAATTCTGAAAGTTGTTAGATACATTGTAGATCTATTTGTTTGAATTATTTCTAGGGTTTGCAATATGTTGTAGTAGGGTATGTCATACCTCTAGAAGAAACATTAAAACCCTAGATGTAGTGAAAGTTGTAATGAAATGCTCAAGGTCTTGATGAAGTAGTGTAGGGTTTATGACAAAAACCCTAGCAAGAAGTTGAAGAATATGTGTCTCTTGTTTGCAATTAAGTTTGGGCATCTGATATATAAAGTTGAATGCTTCCGTGCTTTTGATATTGTTAACTTCATGCTTCTATAGATTTGGTTGTACTTGCTATCTAAGTTGTGCAGGTACATAATCTTCAAGATAGTGAAGATGTTCGTAAAAAATGTTGATATGATAAGCATGATACGAATAATGATGATCATGATAACTCTGATGAGAAGCATGGAAGCCATGAAAGATTCTCTCTTGTCTTAGAAAAGAAGTAGAACTCCCTAAGTTAAGAGGCAGCCTGGATGAAATCTCCCTAGATTAAGAGAGAGCATGAATACAAGGAATCTCCCTAGTTGAGAGGGAGGTCATATCATAGTCATGATGGAAACCTTGATAGAAGAAATTGGAGAATGTATTTTTGAAGGGCTGCTGAGATAACATTTGTTTCCTTGTGTTATTGTTTTGGTTAATTGCTTGATGAACTAAAAGATAAAAAGAAGAACATAAAGATAAAATACACAAGTAATTATCTATATAAGAAAATATTTATGATTTTCTAACACTTTTCCCCCGTGGTATACCACTTCTTATTTGGGTAGGACGGTCTCCATTTGACTCACTAACTTACTAACTTAGTAGTTAGATCTTATTGCTAACTTTTCCATTTTGCACTTAATATTTCATAATATTTAATTGGTAAATTTAAATCTCACATCTTTTAATAGCTTTTAAATCACTTGTTTTTACCTTGATCTAACTATATAGTGGTTTTATTAACTATTTAATTTAATTTGCATTAAAATTGTTCTATCTTGACATAGATCCAATTCACATTGCTTCATTGAGTAATTTTTCATTTTGCTTCATTGATTATTGATATAAGCTAATCTTATTATAATTGAATAAATTGTGCTCAAAGTGCTAAGTGCTAATTTAATCATATAAGTGGAATGGTATTTGTTATTGGTGAATTGTAAATGCATTTCACATTTTGAAGCTTTTTGTTTTTAATTGTTAATTTCATTGAAGCACTTCATTAAGATTTCATTACTAATTTGCATTAGATCTCAATTGTAAATGCATTTCACATTTTGAAGCTTTTTGTTTTTGATTGTTAATTTCATTGAAGCACTTCATTAAGATTTCATTACTAATTTGCATTAGATCTCATTTACTTATTCTTAATTGAGAAATCCATAATTGTTTCTTTGGGATTTATTGATCATACTAATACTCTAAAAAACACACATCCTATTTTGATCAAATTGAAAGTGGAATTGTATTTTGTTATTGATACATTTGAAGCATTGTGGTTAGTCTCATTTGTAGCATTTATTGAAAAATGTGTAACTAGGTTTGGTCTTCATAAATATGAAATGTACTTTTGATTCTTGTGAATTGTAAAATGAAAGAAAATTATTGTTATTGTTTTTGGAGCGTGCTTCAACACTAACCTTGGCTCAAGATGAGCTTCTCTTCGTTGCCTCTGCACAATCCCTACGCCAGTCTATGCAGTGTTGCATCAAACAACTCGGACCAGCGTCTCTCTCGCTAACTGATCAACTGTTGTCTAGGAGATCGATTCTTATGGCCTCCGGGCTCCCACTTTGGCTTTTGGCATTGAATCACTACTTCTCCCTAGCAAAATACGACTTCCCCTCTAAAGCATTGCACTGCCTCTCTGCTTTGTGCTGCCTCTTTGCTTTACATTGTCTCTATGGCACTCATTGCCTCTTTGCTATGCACTTCACCGGATTGGAAAATCTCCCTCTCACCTTGCAATCTGGTGGGCCCCAGTGTTGCAGCAATAATGCTGCAACTCCTGGGACTCCCTTCTTTAATTTTATCAACCCGGTAGTTCGTAACAAACTTGGAAGCGACGACGCTGTATGTACAAGTACTAGCTCTTGCCGCAGCTGTCACTTGGTCAGCTGGCACAAGTCCGCTAGGGGCTTAAGCCAACTTCTATGAGCTCTAAGAAGAAGCTTTTTAACTGATGGAAGAAAGCTAACTCAAAGGAAGCTAATCTACTTGCGGAAAGAAACTAAAAAGCTGAAAGGAAATGCAAACCCTAGTAAACCCTAATTTTACCATCTAGTCCTACTGATGCAAAAAAGAGGATGCAAGCTACTGAGGGAGGTGCCATTGACTTCTAGGAAGGTAAAATGCATGTGTCTAAGTTATCACTATCTGAAGAAAACATCTTTTTGTATTTTTGAATAAGTTGTCAGAATTATCATGCATGTGCTTTCACTGTTTTTGATTGTGCAGAGGTGGATCGTTGAGAGAAAATGCTTGCAGGAGGTTGGGAAGGTTCGAAGAGGGCATAAGGGGTCCCTAGCACTCTTCTATAGAGTTTCACAGAGTTTGGCTATCAAGAAACCGCTTTCGGGAGCTTCTACAGGAAGTCTGCAAGGGTTCTACAGGATGTTCTGGAATTTCTACAGGATGTCTGTAATTTTCTACAGGATGTTCAGAAATGGGATTTTGGAGGATGGATGGAGGGAGAAAGATGAAGGAGTGGGTATGGAGGTGAGATAATGGTGTGAGAAGGTCCAGGTTTTGGTGGATGGAGCTGAGGAGTGGTAAGGACGGTTGGATTTGTTTAAGGAGAGATAAGGCAATGCTACACAATAATATGGAAAGTAGGTCAACGTGAGGGAACGTGGCAAAGGTAAGGCAAGGATCTGAAATGGAGGATGAAGCAGGCAGGTTGGATGGAGTATGGGCAGGTAAGGAAAGATAACAGGTACTCTGCAAGTGGTTTTTCAAACTGAACAAACAAACACTTAGAAAACCTATGACCTAGCTGCTTCACTCTAATCTGACCTAAGTAATAGCAAAAGGAAATGAACAGAAGTTTATTCATAATGAAATACGTGAGATAACTATGCAACTAAGCAATCATAAACTGAAGCATGCCATCAAAACTGAGATCAAGTTCGACAACTAAGAATCCAACACTAATACTTGCATGGTGAAGCAAAGACAGTGTTTTTGGTGGCAGCAAGGTCACCTTGGTCCCAGCTCATGATTCCACTGAGGGAGAGGTGAGATCCAAAGTGCTTGATGGCCTTTTTCTGAAGATCTTCTCTATTATTAACCTATCAAATAAATCTGAACATGAAAAGCGATTTTAATCATCAAAAGCAATCTAAATAACAAAACAAGATTTAAATCTAAATAGCAGATTTTATTCTAAGAATGTAGCAAAGACACATGAAAGTAAACAAAGGAGGTACTGGGCACTGGAGATGGGCCCAACCCCAAGAGCTACAGCCTCCTAAGAGAGATTAGAGTTGGTGCAAAGCTAAATTCATCTTTATTGATCAAAAGAATAGTTACATTCCAAAAACTGTCCACAAGGAAAACTTGAAAATGTGCTGAAATGCATAGCTAAACTACTGCCTAATAATGATTAAAATCGAACTACAAACTAGCTAACTTCTGCCTACAAAGTGACTAACTACTGGCTAACCCAAATGAGGCCCTAAGTCTTCTTATTTATACAAATTGAGGACCCCAACAATCCTCCTAAACTTTAGGGACTCGGCTATTGACAACTTGCAGTTAACAACAATCCTACTTGACTTGCTTGGCTGCCCTTGTGATAATCGATTTGGTGGCCCTTGAACTCCGAGCTGATGGTGGAGAATTCAAGGTAAGGGCCCATAAATGAAGGGGACACCTTCCTAAAAATCCTCTCCATGAATTTGGCTGCCAAGTGCTTATTTAAACCTTTGACTTTGTCTCCAAATTGACCAAAAGGACTACACAAAGCACACATTAGACTTGTTGGCATAATGACTAACCCAATTCACTCTATTAGCATAAATATAATAAAAAACATGCAATAAACTAATGATAATGGTGGATTAAGTCGAATTAGGAGGTTGAATGAGCCCATATAATTATCCATTTTTGGGGCTCATCACAATCCCTGCCCCTCTCTCACTGCTTCGATCTTACTGAATCACCTCCAGCAACACACAACTGCTACTTTGGAAATCGATTTCCCAGCGAAATTGAATTTCTGGTGTCTCAAGTGTGTTTTCCAACCCCCATCGAATTTCTTCTTATAATCTCTCATTGAGACATCAATAATCAAGATTAAAACATAATCGATGGCTACGATTAACTAGAACTCGATCCATGTCTTGTTCTACAAGATTCTCACCATGACTTAATTAATACCCTTTAATTAATCAGTTTTCCTAACTTTAGACTTAGGCACCATTAAAAAAAGGATTAATTATTTTAATTAAGTCATCTCTAGGTGGAATTTCCATAAACGATTTCTGCGTTTTGGAGAATACATGCATTCTAGCCTCTCCACCAAATTTTGTGGCTAGAACAAAACCGATGCTACAAAAAATTGACACTCCCTCTCAGCGAGGAATGTGTTCTAATGCTACAACCCACTGAAGCAACACCGTGTCTCTGCACCACCTCTTGTTACATTGCTGATATCTGGCTGCTCCTGCCCACCAACTATTGTGCAACTCTGATAAACGTTGCATCCATGTTGCTACTTGCCCTGCTGAACTGCTACCAACACTACATTTGCATTGAAACTCCCTCTCCATCCGATGTTGCTGCAACTGCAACAATTGCAACTAAAAAGCATCCCAAATACTGAACCAACTGTGGTCAGTATGATGCATCTGTCACTTGAGTCTTGACTACTGCTAGACTCTGTGGTGTCATTGAAGCCTCTGTGGTCTTACTGAAGCCTCTGTGCTGCTGCTAACTCTGCTCTGTGCCAACTACACTGCTGCTAACTCTGCATTGTGCTGCCCAGTATCTGACTGCTACTAGCCACTGTATCTGTCACTCTGGCATCTGACTGCACCATCTGCCACTAATCCATCCTGTTACTGCACGTTATGGGCTCCCGTAGCAAGGTATTGATTCATGAGGTGGACCTCCTCAAGAATCCTGCCCATCAGGTAGCTCTCTAGGGCTACAAAACCAAATCACCTCGCCTCACTCCTGGAGGTATCTCGGTGATCATGGCAACTCTTTGTCTAGTATGGAGGACGACCTGTCGATCTCTACGGATGTAGCCTGCTGATCTTGCTTCTCCTCTTTGTCCTTCTTTCTGAGAGGACATTGAGCGCTGTAGTGGCCAAGCTCACCACATTTGAAGCATTTCACCTTGTAAATGTCCTTCCTCTTGCGCTGCTCCTGTTGCCCTTTTGATGTGAGGGCCACATTTTCTTCTTGCTTTACTTGCTTCGTCCCTCTGCTGCTGCTGGTGCCACTGATGGTGTTCTTCACCAATTCTCGCCTCATCTTCTTCTGTTGCAGATCAACCCACATTCGATCCCAATCTGGTAACTTTTCTCTCCCTAAAATACTGTGTACGAAGACCTGCCATTCTTCAGAAACACTATTTAGAGCTAACTGCACCAATTCTGTAGGCTGGGGCACTAACGTTACTACAGACAGTTTGTCTCGGATATTCTGAAGCCTAGTGAGGAAGGGGTCTATGTGCTCCCCTTTCTACATCCTTGTGCATCTCAGCTTCTCCTCAAGATACATTTTCCGCTGCTCAAAATATCCCTCATATAGCATTCCCACATCTGTCGGGCAGTGTCTTTGCCAGCTATGTGAGACACCACATGATCTCGAACCCCATCGAAAATCAACCTCTTTGCTTTTTCCATCTCCTTCTTGTAGGCCTTTAGCGGATTTGAATCTGCATACAACTACCACGCTATCGATGTAACATTCGAGATTGTATTCATTTAGAAGACGAGAAATTCTTGCCTTCGACATCAGATAGTTGGATGCTCACTCCAACTTATCTTGATTTCTCAGCCTTGCTGATGCCATCTCTGCAAAGTCGAATTCCTCCTCTTCTCCTCTGCGTAGTTGTTGACTGGCTCTACACACTCCCTACTGGAGTGGGCAAATCTGCTCACAACTATGCTGCTCTGCTAAGAAAATCGAACTTTTGGGCCAGAAGTTCCCTGAGGAAAGAATTCCCTCAGTGTGTGCCCTTCCTCCCTCCTGACGCTATTTTGCACTAGCAAACTACTGCAAAATAACTGTCCTAGTCGAAGATCTGCAATGGAAGGAAAATGCTGCGCTCCCTTTGCCTCTAGTAATCTTTGATCTGGAAATTTTATTCTCTGTTGACTTTCTTAGAGAAATAATACTTTCCTAAAAAATTAAACCTCCTGGCCAAGAACTACGCTGCCTCTGAGGGTTTCGAAGTGCTGCCTCTGCAGAGATTTGAAATTCCTCTTCCTTTCTTCCACTGATCTCTCTAGCTTATGATCTATGCTCTGATACCATGTGAAAATTCCAAAATCTGGAATCCTACTGCAGCAACTGATTAAGTTTCTTCTGTTTGTTAAATGAACTAAAAAAATTATTTATTGCACCCTAGGGTAAATATTGAAACTAATACACTACAGCCTTCACAAATACAATACCATAGAAGAAAAATAATGCTGGAAGAATAGATACACACACACACACAAATACATAGTTATTTTGGACCAATGTACCCTGAAAAACCCAACTTGGGAAAACTTGTACAACCACTGAGGGTTTTATTATTATGCAGTAGTAAATATGAGTCCAAGACTATGGATGCTTGAATCTAGCAATCCATACAGAGAAATCACTGACAAAAGTCTAGTGAGAGAAATCTCACTTCCACCGACGATCTGACACTGATATTGGCTCAAGATGCGCTGCTCTTTGCTGCCTCTGTGCAGTCCCTGTGTCAGCCTACATAGTGCTGCGTCAAACAACTCAAACTAACGTCTCTCTCGCTAACTAATCAACTGTTGTCTAGAAGATCAATTCTTCTGTCCTCCAGGCTCCCACTCCGACCTCTGGCACTGAATCATTGTAAGAACCGGATTCCAATTATTAGAGCCTCGATCTATTATACACTAACAGATCTATTTTCTTGTTGATTTAAAAGTAATAAAAGGAGCTTGTTGAACTTCTCACAAAGCTTTAAACGTTTAACATCTTATCATTTTATCATAAGCAACATAAATTAAGGTGAGCATTCCATTGATATCAACTTAACAAGAGTAGTCCATGGAAAAATACCTGTTCCGGCGGTTGATGATGATACCTTTGTCTTATAGCTCCAGCTGAACGCTCCTTCTCACCGACCCAACCGGATTTAACTCCCAACCAACTAGGAAACAAATTCCTAGCCCAGGAAACCTCCACAGGTTCCCTAGCCCTTCGTGCCCAAGTCCAACCAGATATAGTGTGTACTCAAGAAAAATGTGCAAAACCAGATAACAATACTTTCCTCCTCTCCAACCCAAGAAACCTCCATAGGTTCCCAAGGTCTCCCAAAATCATAACAAGTCCAAACAATCACAAACAACCCCCATAATCATAAGCAAGAACCTAACCTCCCCCTTTCTTCCTTCCCCCTTCCCTTTTATACCCTCCTTCCCTTCTCCATCTCAACCACCTCTCATTAATGTCATTAACTTCTCATCCATCCTTACAGTTGACTTCTCTTCTCCCAAGTAAGCTAAGAGTACATTTGGAAATGTGAGATGAATATAAAATTGAGAATTTAATGGGAAAGGATCATGTTTTCTCCCAAGTAAATCTGAAAAGTACATTTGGGAATGTGAGGTGTAATTACATGGAGAGGACCATATCTTCTCCATAGTAAATGTGAAGGTACATTGGGGTATGTGAAATGAATATATATATATATTGATAATAAGATGGAGAGGACTATGTCTTCTCCCAAGTAAATGTGAGGGTACATTGGGGAATGTGAGATGTAATTACATGGAGAGGACCATGTCTTCTCCTTAGTAAATGTGAGGGTACATTGGGTAATGTGAAATGAATACATATATTATGAAATAATGGAAGGAGACCATATCCTACCTAATATTCAATTGGAGAAGGTAAGTGGGGAATTTGAATAATGGAAATCATGAATTTTATATTAGACCAATGTTTCTCAATATTTCTAGATAATGTAAATATTAACAAAATTTGTAGGATAAGATTTAAGTGGGGCATTAAATACACTCCTCCTTCAGAAAACTTCGTCCCGAAGTTAGAATGAAAAGAGGTAAGGAGTTTGAAAGCATAGCAACCAGAGAGAGTTATAGCAATAAATCTGATAAGCCCAACAATGATATTTCTTCCCATCAAGAGTCTCCAACCGATCTATATCCTCCTATCCACTCTGGCCTACTTCCGTTCCCACGTTATCCATCCTCTGCTGCTTTATCAGTGGCAACGGCCATACTAACCACTGATAAAACCATCATGGTGGGAGTGTCGAATACATCGACCTAACTTCCCCCAGCAGGCAACTGGCAATCGTCATCACACGTCTAGGGGAGCGTGTCCACCACTACCCTCCCACGATTCCAGGTTTCGGAGGATACACGGTGGGAAATGCCTCTACCCCTCCTGCAGAACTAGGGTAAATACCCTAATACATACCACACTACAGAGCTGGTTGGACTTGTCATCGAATAATCCAGTCAGGTCGTCTTGCCACCTGTCATTTGCATTTTACTCGTGTCATAAGAGAGAATATCAAGTAGATACCAAATGTAATAGAACAATGTGCATTATACCTTCCCCATGAGATGTCTCAACCTTCCCTCAATGGAAGAGTAGCTCTCGGCTATCATATAATTCTTTCTCCCTGCAGGTTAGCTCTCATTCATGCATTTATATAACAACAAGACGTATAATCATCACATTATTAAGTCTAGTATCCATATGTCACTTTGTAGTTCATACTGGAAACAATCATAATTTCACTACGTCATTCATTAGATAAATCATATCCACTTAAGCCATACATGAAACGACAATAGCTCTGATAAGTCATGTACTAGATAAATCATCACCAAGTAAGTCATACATCAATTGTTTCCATCATCAAAATCAAACCTAAGTATTTTCACATGTTCAACCAAATGCATCAATATTACACAATGTTCATAAATAAATAATACGGAACTGCAACATAAAACCTTAACATAGATAGTTGTCTACGTCAAAATGGGCACCATAAATTCTCATGTGACATCTTTGTTGAACCCCTCAATAACAATTAGAGTTGAAGATATTCAATTGTCCGTCATGGAAAATAGCATTTGAACCCGGATATGCTATAAGGTGGTACCAAAACCAAAATAATGGAAAGCAATGGATTAGTGCACTATCAATTCCACTAGAAGGTGCTAGTATAAGTTTTATGCATATAATTTCTTTAAAAAAAGTCTCACTCTTCCAATTTGATGGTTTTTTTTTTCTTCTTCGAAACCCATTAATTAATCGCGTAAAAGACTCAAAACTTCAGAAACTGTTTCCATCATGATCTCATATTATATATTTAATCATTATTTACTAGTACTAAGACAATTTCATGATATATAATGCAGCTCACAATATGACCGGTCAAATGAGAAATAATTAAACAAATAGAATAATTGCCTTATTCAAGTCTTCACCATCCCAACCTTTAATTGTGTTTTCCTTACATCCAACCAATTCAATGTTTATCATATTATCTTTATTTCCATGCAGTTCAGTTAAAGTACATCATTCAATTCTTCAAAACATACATATTTTTTTTGTGAACATAATCATGGATTTAATATAAAGAGTTATTGCTTTAAGTCTTTTTGTGATATGGAGTTTTCATTATTAGTAGTATAAATCCTTACTTTTCACCTTGACTGAGAAGGTTAAAAAAATACACGCGAGAAAGGAAAAAAGAAAAAGAAAAAAGAGGTAGTTGCAGTCGTTCACAGCATAGTGGCAGTACTATTCATTAAAATAAAGAGTGTATATAGAGAGAGGAAAAAAACAAAACAAAAAAAACACTTATGAGTGAGAAACATAGTTGATAACTGCAATAGTGAATGAGTGAGCAAAAGAGTTGGTGATTGCAGTACTGAATAGTCCCATGCTTGGTGAGATGGTGGTCGTAGTAGTCATGTTAATGAGATATGAAATATCCAACCAGGAAAGCAGTGTTTGTATATGGCAAAACCATACCAGCATTCTTTTTTTTTTTTGCTTTCATCATAGAATGAATGAACACTATACTTACTTGTAGGCTTAGATGTAAGCAGAGATCTCAGAGATAGTCATCACATAGAACAATAAAATTTATATAGATGGTCCTTAGTGAGAATTCCCTCACAAATGGCCTTCTAGGAAAACAACCTTGCAAACAGAAAGGATTATAAAAGTAGACACTTGGTCAGAAAAACATTTGTATTTCCAGCCTGCTGATACAAATCCCCTCAAACTCACCCACCTAACTCTAATATCATTTTATTAGTTCATATAGTAGCTAAAATGTACACATTCTAAGCCCACCACACAACCTTATGGCATACATTTCCAGAGAAATACAATGCAATGAGCCTCAAGGAATAAAGGAATTCCTTCAAACTTTTCCATGCAAAGTTATCCTATCGTCCAACAGCCTGGACTAAATGTGTTTCTAACATACAATAAATAGTATAATCTCCTTAATTTTCAACATGCTAACTTCTTTTTAACTTTATTTTAAGCTAGGGAAACTCATGGCTTGATTATATCTCTATGCTTTATTAGGCATAGTAAACCAGCAATAGTCTCGTTGATTTATTTCGAGCTGGGAAGCTCAAGGCTCAACCATAACTCAATGTTTATTAGACACCCACATTTTCACTGTGCTTTTGGAGATCTGCACTTGCTGCTTACAATATTTTTGTGTCTACCCACTGCAATACAGTAAACAGACCTCTTCCCATCTCAAATTGCATAAAAGTATGGCCGACACACTTACCTGCAACTAATGGATTTTGCTAGACTATACTTGACAAAACCGCTGATGGAAGAATTTGGATCGCCTTCAAAATTAATTCAGTGTTTCACACCTTTCAGATCTCCCTAAATACTTGCCTAAAAATAGCAGACACAAACTGGTAGCTCATCTGTCAACCCACGCATTCACATTTGCTCAGGCAATAACTTTATGTAACTGTTGGGTGGACACAGATCAAATCATCCCTTTAGATAATAATTACTCTACTGTCTACTCTATTCTGGCATCAAATTGCAGAAACCAAAATGGTCTGCACCCAAATATTCAACCCAAATTCCCATACATGAACTCACTTCACTAAAACCTCCAGTCTTGAACAACATCTAGCTTCAAAACGAAGCCAAATATTTCACTTGGCTAAGGGAACCGATGACAGCAAATTTTCTCAAAAGAGAATTGAAGGCACAAGATAGAATTCAAACTGTTTAGGCTGAAAATAGCCTCCTTATCTTGATTTCATATTTTCATAAACATAGAACTCAAAAGGATTCATGCACATCCGCTGCTAACATAGAAGTAGGGGTTCGAAAAAAAAAAAAAAAAACAGTAGACAATGCATACATAACAGACCGAATACCTCATATTGTCCTGTACAGGTATTTCTACAGATTTATCAATTGTTTGGATCCAAGTTTTTTTTTTCCATGTAGTTTCAGCATCCATCAGAAGGTGTGAATGAATCAGCAAACCCAGTTGGACGTGTTGGAAGACTTCCTTGGCTATCATCCAATCCACTTGCACTTTTGTCCTCGAATGCTTGCCATTTCTTCAGAGCTTGAGGGAGGTTCATCTCAAAATCGATTCTCCTAGAATCATCATTATCTAAATCTTTGGGCTTCCATTTCTCAACCAAAGGTGCCAAAACATTGACAGCATGGCCCATATCAGGCCGTTGAAATGGTTCTCGTGCAGTGCAATGACCTGCTAGTTCAGCAACAGTGAAAATACTTTCAAAAGTTTCATCTGTAACTTCCAGAATTCCATCTATAGCCCTCATTAAAGATTCTTTGTCTGAATTCATTCGGCGAAACCATGATACCAAATGCATCCTTTCCTCAGGTTCATTTTCATCGAGTTCCCTCCTTCCAGTAATAAGCTCCATCAACACAACACCCAAGCTATATACATCTGCTTTCGTGGTGATTCGCCCAGTAACTCCCTTTTGATGGCTGGCTATCTTCCATCCAAATCATCGCTCACATGAGTTTGAAGCTCCCCAGTCCAAACAAGGATCCATTGCCTTCTCTACAGATATTTGTCCTTTTACATTGTATTATTTCAAACAAAAAGACTGTGGCAACAGCCCTACTCTCCAGAAAGATAAAGACCTCCATAGAGAATCAAGGGGAATACAAACAAAGCATTAATGTTCCTCAACAATAGTAAAAAGTCCACAATGAATGATGAGGATGACTTATGGGATCGTGAAGTGAGTGTATGAATTTATGTATCCATGTGGGAAGTGGATGACAACCATGATAAAAGGGTAAAGGGTATTTACACAGCCCTTGGCAGTTTAACCAATTATGAATATATTAAGGTTAAAGTGATATTTTCACACATTTATTTGTATATATAATGAATCTATACACGCTGAGGAAGTGAAGTTTGACCAGCTCGAAGTAATGGAGGTGTAGAATTAATTGGATGAGGCATATGAACCTTTTCATGAAATTTTATCTGATGTGTTCTTATATCATTTCGAAATACAGTCTCTATTCCACCATCTATATGGTCATTAGGATCTAACTGTTTTATAGTATATACATTATGTGATTATTCTCTTCTTGAATGGTAATGAACCAAACCTATAGCCATTCTGTATGGGCACCAAATCTCTGCCTGCAGTTTATATATATCTAACGAGCATACCATATTTGGACCTGCAGTAGTATAGTTGCTTCGTATAAGTTGTTTTACAGAAAGATGAAAAAAATAGACAGAATTTAAGAGATCAGGCCCTCAATATCAGATTGTTGAATGTTTTGTCACCTTGGGAAGCTTAAATTCATGAATTAATTTGTACTTATAGCCTACTTAATTCACCAACGCGGATATTTTGTGGAAATGAATATCTAGGCTCTGTTCTCTGTTTCATTCAAGGATCTTTGTCTCTCAATAATGGCCACAAGGCATATGTCTAGAATGCATATCTGAGTGTAAATTACGCTGCAACATTGTTTAAAATTGGTGGGATGCTTTGTCCTCTGGAGTAACTTGCACCCAAAAACTGAACGACAACACGGAGGAAAGTTCTCAATATATCAATCGACGGAAACGATCTAACTTTGTATGATACTAAGTTATCTTCCTTCTAAATCAATTTTGAGGACTCTGATCTAGATTACAAGTCTGGGTGCAAAATTTTCTAAGAGCTTCTCTGCTCACTATTATTCGGCATACATGCAAGGATGGGTTTGTTTGTTGGGATGATAAACCCAATGCAAATGTCAGTAGTGGGAAGCCATTACACCCGCTCCCTCTAAAATAACACAACCTCTGGTCTGTGATATGATCCATAAACTCATTGCAATCTAGTTAACATACAGTTGAGTAACAGCATCGGTTGACTCCTTTTGATGGACTACCGATCAAATAGGCCATGTATGGTTGTACCACTTTTTCAATTAGATGCCAAGATTATGATAGGCATTCTCATATTTGTTTTTACGGTCTCTTGACTGAAGGAAAGGAAATGGAAAAAGGGATGAGATCTGGTTCTGAACTGTAGAAGCTAATTACGTCAAAGTGACCAAGCATCCTTTACCAACCCAGCTATCAAAACACCACATCACCTATCATGAAGATGTAAGGGTTTCATAGTTGCACTACTCTCTTGTTAATTTAGTAAAAGAGGAATTATTTCTCTGACTCCTTCAGAGGGATCCTAGTACAAATTTTCACATGCTCAGAGAATCACTGTCAGGACATATGAATAATGCACCAACTGGAAATATTTTCGTTCATTATTATTTTGTCCAAGCTATTATGTATTCTTGTAGTTGGTAACCTACAAGTTGAGTTTATACCTGATAGAATTTGTTAGAAAATGGAGTAAGTTTACTCAATTAACATGGAACGTGAATATGTTCCAGCTTGTATCAAGGTTTGTAGTCTTATATAGGCATAAAAAGGCAGTTTGTAGAATAATATCCCAACAGAAGAATGATGTCATACAAAACTCAGAAAAGTCTCAAGGCCGTTAACCCATAGGTTGCACATATCAATAGACACACACATGCATACAAATAATATGAGGAATGTAACTAAAGAACTATTAAGAACTATGACTAGGAACATTATCACTTATTAGGACTATACTATCAATGTTTATACTAGCCCTCTGTTTTGCACTAGGTATTCCAACACAATTAATTAGTATGTTATCAGGCACAAAGAACTAAGACATTATCTTTGGTTTTAATTCTTGCACGGTGTACCATTTCTTCCTTGTAGTGCATGTGATACGCTGCCTATTATTCATACTTGGTTCACTACAAATATTAAATTACTAGTGTAAGATTATAAAGTCTGCTAGTTTTTAGTTTCCAAAATTTTATTATACAAGTCAAAGGTAGCCTGAACAAATATGATGGCATTTGGCCATATTTCAGTTACCGACATTTCTTAATCTTTAAAAGTTTAACCCATGTCAACACTACAAAATCACTATGCATGACCTAACTCTCACTGCATGTGACATTCGGTCTATTATTCATTATTTGGTTCTTGCAAATATGAAATTAACAATAATCCAAAGTCTGCTAGTTCTTAGTTTCCACTATTTGATTATCCAAATCATAAGTAGCCTGGGCAAATATTTCAGTTGCCGGTATTTCTAAACCTTCAACTTTCCCTAATGGACAACCAAGCAGATTTAACCCAACCATTGACCAACAAGCAAAATTTCCTCGAAAGGTGTGTCAAAGGAAACCCTAACCCTGAGGCGGTATTAATAAACCGAGCAGCATTTACTTCAATGGGATCTCATTACTTAATAAACTAGCCAGAAGTTTGCTATGACTCTAGATTAGTATTTGCTGCATGTGACTAGCAAATTCCTAGATCAACTTTACTGGCACTTTGTAGTATGTAATCTCTCAGAACTCTGACACACATGGGGTACAATAGAAAACTCAACCAGTGCACACAAGGTTTATTTCTTGCAAACAATGTTTTTATATCCAACCAACTAATCCACTGGATAGACCAGAACCATAATAGGATTCTAACCCTTACTTGTGATTATCTATACATGCCAACCAACAATATGGCGAGCTCCAGATCTCTTTCATTATACAAGAGACTGAGGGAAGACACAAGGTATATGGTCACATGCATGAAGCACCCAATGTGACTCAATCCAATCTTAACCATCCTATATGCATATAAGTGCCAAGAGGATAACTGTCACATGTATGCACACTCCTCCTTGGGATCTAAGCCCTCCTCAAGTTGTCATGAAAGCACCCTAAAAGTCCTAGGGATATGAACCCAATCTAAAAATGATAATTCATGAAAAAAAACAAACTCCGAAATATAAAAGCTAACTCAAGTGATAAATCTAAATCAGCAATATAATTCTAGAATTGTTGTAAGGTTGATGAATGCATGCATGCGTCTGCTCCATATCTCTCATACATAACTGTTGTGCACCTCATTTATTCCACTAGAGCTGCACCCTCATACACACTGCCCTCTCTCTGCTGCTGTGCACAGGAAACAAAACAATGAAGTTGGAGCACCATCACATGTCTTTTTAGAAACACCATAATCTATCTGGAGGATTTCTACAAATTGAAGTGAAAAGTTAGATTTTGCACCGAGAGAACTGAAGGACACTCTACAACCCAGGTGGAAGATGTATCATGTGTCACATCCATGGATTACACTGATAAACTATAAATAAATAAAAAGTTGAGATCCAATGTCTAAAAGAGAAAATCCAAAAAAAACTGGCAATTTGTTAATTACTATCATATAATCCTAAGAAAAGAAAAACCAGCATAGATCCATCTCCATCCCACATCTTTCCAGCACCGACAGGTTTAGACCTATTATTTTATCCCTTTTGGTGATTAATAGAATTGGGATTAAGATGGATTGTGTAATTTCAGTCATGGCAGATCGTATATATTGAAAGTGTTGGGGTTTGCTGAAACATAGCTTGTATAGTTCAATTGGCAACTGTGAGGGCATAGAAAATTACTTTAAGAGCAAAAACCTTTGAATGAAAGAGAAGAATTTCAGTTTTTGGGGCACATCAAAAGAAGATTGATTTAAACTTCTTTCGCCATTTTTCTCAATTTTATTGCAAAACCTGACAATATCTATGTAAGTTATTCTCAATTTTCCAACTATGATATCATAACTACAAAGTTCAAAACCTCTGAACCCATATTGCTCAAAGAGGGTAACCATATAGATAAATTAGTTAGGGCTTCATAACTGGAAGGTCTGACAGTGTCTGGACTTCAAATTGCAAAGAACAAGAAGCCAGATATGACAGAATTCTCTCAAGGGATTTGGACTTCAATTTGTGGGTCATAAAAAGCCACATAGGCAACAAGTTCTAGCCAATTCACCCCTCGAAATCATGAAAAGGATTGAACTGAAGCCTGACCTTTTGCAGATGACAGAGTTTAAAATCTTCCATGGCTGTTTAGGAAGCCAATCCTTTCCCATCACAAAAGCTTTGGTACAAGTCCAAGCTTGTCAGGTTATTGTAGCCTAAAAATGGGCAATGTAAACTGTTCAGTCCCGGTCAACAGCTTGTAGCAATGCTGCATGAGGCCACGTCTGCATTTGCTTGCGATCGAAGCAAGGCCACCTGTACTGAATCCATCACAAAAAACCATAACAATCTCCTTGAAATATAGGAAGGAATTTGCAAGCAATGTGAGATCATAATCTGTGATAGTCATCCTCTTCAAGTACAGCCTCTCAAGTAATGGATAAGCAGTTGCCATGGCCGACACCCATGGAGTGAGATGCCCCCCCGCCCCAATTTGGTGGCACCAAATTAAAATTTGCAAATCTGGGCTTCCCCTTGAGTGAGACAGACTTGATCTTGGGAAACCTTTTTATCATAATCTGTGGGGAGACATCATAACAGTTGCCAATGAACACTTGCTGGCGCGTCCACGCCTCAACCCTGTGCGAGGCCATACCAAGGAAACAGAATTTCTGTCCTTTTGGGAGGACAGGAAAACCAAAACATGTTCCAAACTTCGTCTGGGAATGAAGAAGACTGAATCTCTCCTTTTCCCTTCTAAGCTGCAAATCTACAGATGGATTGGTCCTGATCCATCTAAAAACTTATAGAATTTGTCACCTCCTATACATCAAATCAATACTTGAAAATGAACAAATGACGAGCCAAGTTCAATATAAATTAAAACGACAAAAAGTCTCAGAACACGCGGGGCCTACTCTCAGAAGAATCAAACAACAAACAACCCCCCCTAGTGAAACAAAGCTATCAATCAATTATTAGCACTGCAAACGATACTCGTTTGACTCTGGCTTCTTTTTTTTTGACAGAGCTCGAATTTTTTTTGCTAAAATCTCTGTTGCTCTCAGTGGCCCACAAAACTGGTTTTAGGCTCCTTGAAATGCTTCACAGCCCAAACCCCACTAGCCTCATTATTGAAGAAAAGTAACTCTGGACAAAGTTAGAAAGGTTTTCGTCCATGGAGTCCAATATAAACCTAACTAAATCTAATTAGGACCCAAAAAAAAACCAACAGAACCCAGGGAAGGTATGGATGAAAAACATAGCATATCATCTGGAAATCACATAGGAACATCTTGAGAACACCAATTTCACAACTATGTTACCCAAATCCCGTGACTTTGAAAGGTGGGAGCTAATATTTGAAGGCGGTCAAATCAGTGAACTTAAAGGAACAACACACCCATGCCATCAAACTCAAGATTTTATCCAAGTATATAATATTTCTAGGCCCAACCTCTGCAACTAAAGTGTTGTTTTCGCGGAGGAATATAGGGTTTATAGGCTTAATTTCTGCAGGTATTCTCTATAGTAAACTAAAACAGAAGACAAAATAACTTTGAAGATATCAAAATCTCAGAAAAAAAATGGAAATGGCACCCAAAAATAGTCATTCTTATTATGGAATACTTGTACAGGAGAAAACGTTTCTAGACCTGCAATGTTGAGGGAAGCGACCACTGGTCTGATCTAAATCCAGGGACGAAACTACCCCATAACAGAATATTCATAAAAACTTATATTCATCATTTCAGAGGCTAATCTTCGAGGCCTGTCACTAGTTTAATCCAGAGGCAAAGGAAAAAAAATTCTTCATACAGAAGAAAAAAAAACACAGATGCAGAATTCCGGAGTATGGCAGGAGAGAAATTGGGAGGTTTCATGGGTCATCCAATTTGTGACTTTTGCAGGAAACGATTTTATGGAGATAATGCACATGTCAAGAGATCATTATACTTGCCACATATGCCAAAGAAGGCACCCTGAGCACTTTGCGTATTATCAGAATTACAGTGATTTAGAGGTACACTTTAGTCAAGAACACTTCCTATGTGAAAATGATGATTGCAGGGCAAAAGTTTCTTGTCTTTGCATCTGAAGCAGAGTTGAAGAGGCACAATGCAATTGAGCATGCCAGAAATATGTCCCGGTCTCAGCGGAATGCTGCACTGCAAATTCCTGTTAGTTTTCAATATAGGCATCCAGGGAGGGGCTTTTGAGCTTAAAATAATTAGAGTATGAAAGAGGAGGTAAATTAAATTAACAATTTGAGAAGGAAGCCAAAATAAGGGTCCATAGGTCCTAGAGGTTTAACTTGGCTCTGATACCATGTGTAAGAACCTGATTCCTATAATTAGAGCCTCAATCTATTATACACTAACAGATCTATTTTCTTGTTGATTTAAAAGTAATAAAAGGAGCTTGTTGACCTTCTCACAAAGCTTTAAACATTTAACATCTTATCAATTTATCATAAGCAACATAAATTAAGGTGAGCATTCCATTGAAATCAACTTAACAAGAGTAGTCCATGGAAAAATACCTGTTCCGGCGGTTGATGATGATACCTTTGTCTTATAGCTCCAGCTGAACGCTCCTTCTCAAACCCAACCGGATTTACCTCCCAGCCAACTAGGAAACAAATTCCTAGCCCAGGAAACCTCCACAGGTTCCCTAGCCCTCCGTGCCCAAGTCCAACAAGATATAGTGTGTCCTCAAGAAGAATGTGCAAAACCAGATAACAATACTTTTCCTCCTCTCAAACCCAAGAAACCTCCATATGTTTCCAAGTCTCCCAAAATCATAACAAGTCCAAACAATCACAACCAACCCCCATAATCATAAGCAAGAACCCAACCTCTCCCTTTCTTCCTTCCCCCTTCCCTTTTTATACCATCCTTCCCTTCTCCATCTCAACCACCTCTCATTAATGTCATTAACTTCTCATCCATCCTTACAGTTGACTTCTCTTCTCCCAAGTAAGCTAGGAGTACATTTGGAAATGTGAGATGAATATAAAATTGAGAATTTAATGGGAAAGGATCATGTTTTCTCCCAAGTAAATCTGAAAAGTACATTTGGGAATGTGAGGTGTAATTACATGGAGAGGACCATATCTTCTCCTTAGTAAATGTGAGGGTACATTGGGGAATGTGAAATGAATATATATATATATTGATAATAAGATGGAGAAGACTATGTATTCTCCCAAGTAAATGTGAGGGTACATTGGGGAATGTGAGATGTAATTACATGGAGATGACCATGTCTTCTCCTTAGTAAATGTGAGGGTACATTGGGTAATGTGAAATGAAATTACATGGAGAGGACCATGTCTTCTCCTTAGTAAATGTGAGGGTACATTGGGTAATGTGAAATGAATACATATATTATGAAATAATGGAAGGAGACCATATCCTACCTAATATTCAATTGGAGAAGGTAAGTGGAGAATTTGAATAATGGAAATCATGAATTTTATATTAGACCAATGTTTCTCAATATTTCTAGATAATGTAAATATTAACAAAATTTGTAGGATAAGATTTAAGTGGGGCATTACATACACCCCTCCTTCAGAAAACTTCGTCCCGAAGTTAGAATGAAAAGAGGCAAGGAGTTTGAAAGCATAGCAACCAGAGAGAGTTATAGCAATAAATTTGATAAGCCAAATAATGATATTTCTTCCCATCAAGAGTCTCCAACCGATCTATATCCTCCTATCCACCCTGGCCTACTTCCGTTCCCACCCTATCCGTCCTCTACTGCTTTATCAGTGGTAACGGCCATACTAACCACTGATAAAACTGACATGGTGGAAGTGTCGAATACATTGACCTAACTTCCCTAGCAGGCAACTGGAAATCATCATCACACATCTAGGGGAGCGTGTCCACCACTGCCCTCCCACGATTCCAGGTTTCAGAGGATACACTGTGGGAAATGCCTCCACCCCTCCTTTAGAACTAGGGTCAACACCCTAACACGGACCACACTATAGAGCTGGTTGGACTTGTCATCGAATAATCCAGTCAGGTCGTCTTGCCACCTTCCCCATGAGATGTCTCAACCTTCCCTCAATGGAAGAGTAGCTCTCGGCTATCATATAATTCTTTCTCCCTGCATGTTAGCTCTCATTCATGCATTTATATAACAACAAGACGTATAATCATCACATTATTAAGTCTAGTATCCACATGTCACTTTGTAGTTCATACTGGAACAATCATAATTTCACTATGTCAGTCATTTGATAAATCATATCCACTTAAGCCATACACGAAACGACAATAGCTCTGATAAGTCATGTAATAGATAAATCATCACCAAGTAAGTCATACATCAAATGTTTCCATCATAAAAATCAAACATAAGTAGTTTCACATGTTCAACCAAATGCATCAATATTACACAATGTTCATAAATAAATAAATAATATGGAACTGCAACATAAAACCTTAACATAGATAGTTGTTTACATCAAAATGGACACCATAAATTCTCATGTGACATCTTTATGGAACCCCTCAATAACAATTAGAGTTGAAGATATTCAATTGTCCGTCATGGAAAATAGCATTTGAACCCGGATATGCTATAAGGTGGTACCAAAACCAAAATAATGGCAAGCAATGGATTAGTGCACTATCAATTCCACTAGAAGGTGCTAGTATATGTTTTATGCATATAATTTCTTTTAAAAAAAAAAAAGTCTCACTCTTCCAATTTGATGTTTTTTTTTTTTTGTTCGAAACCCATTAATTAATCGTGTAAAAGACTCAAAACTTCAGAAACTGTTTCCAGCATGATCTCATATTATATATTTAATCATTATTTACTAGTACGAAGACAATTTCATGATATATAATGCAGCTCACAATATGACCTGTCAAATGAGAAATAATTAAACAAATGGAATAATTGCCTTATTCAAGTCTTCACCATCCCAACCTTTAATTGTGTTTTCCTTACATCCAACCAATTCAATGTTTATCATATTATTTTTATTGCCATGTAGTTTAGTTAAAGTACATCATTCAATTCTTCAAAACATACATATTTTTTTTGTGAACATAATCATGGATTTAATATAAAGAGTTATTGCTTTAAGTCTTTTTGTGATCTAGAGTTTTCATTATTAGTAGTATAAATCCTTACTTTTCACCTTGACTGAGAAGGTTAAAAAATGCATGCGAGAAAGGAAAAAAGAAGTAGTTGCAGTCGTTCACAGCATACTAGCAGTAATATTCATTAAAATAAAGAGTGTATATAGAGAGAGGACAAAAGAAAAAAAAAAGAAAAAAAAAACACTTATGAGTGAGAAACATAGTTGATAACTGCAGTAGTGAATGAGTGAGCAAAAGAGTTGGTGATTGCAGTACTGAATAGTCCCATGCTCAGTGAGATGGTGGTCGTAGTAGTCATGTTAATGAGATATGAAATATCCAACCAGGAAAGCAGTGTTTGTATATGGCAAAACCATACCAGCATTCTTTTTTTTTTTTTCTTTGAACACTATACTTACTTGTGGGCTTAGATGTAAGCAGAGATCTCAGAGATAGTCATCACATAGAACAATAAAATTTACATAGATGGTCCTTAGTGAGAATTCCCTCACAAATGGCCTTCTAGGGAAAACAACCTTGCAAACAGAAAGGATTATAAAAGTAGACACTTGGTCAGAAAAACATTTGTATTTCCAGCCTGTTGATACAAATCCCCTCAAAATCACCCACCTAACTCTAATATCATTTTATTAGTTCATATAGTAGCTAAAATTTACACATTCTAAGCCCACCACACAACCTGATGGCATACTTTGCCAGAGAAATACAATGCAATGAGCCTCAGGGAATAAAGGAATTCCTTCAAACTTTTCCATACAAAGTTATCCTCTCGTCCAACAGCCTGGACTAAATGTATTTCTAACATATAATAAATAGTATAATCTCCTTAATTTTCAACATGCTAACTTCTTTTTAACTTTATTTTAAGCTAGGGAAACTCATGGCTTGATTATATCTCTGTGCTTTATTAGGCATAATAAACCAGCAATAGAATCTAGTTGATTTATTTCGAGCTGGGAAGCTCAGGGCTCAACCATAACTCAATGTTTATTAGACAACCACATTTTCACTGTGCTTTTGGAGATCTGCACTTGCTGCTTACAATATTTTTGTGTCTACCCACTGCAATACAGTAACCAGACCTCTTCCCGTCTCAAATTGCATAAAAGTATGGCCTACACACTTACCTGCAACTAATGGATTTTGCTAGACTATACTTGACAAAACCGCTGATGGAAGAATTTGGATCGCCTTAAAAATTAATTCAGTGTTTCAAACCTTTCAGATCTCCCTAAATACTTGCCTAAAAATAGCAGACACAAACTGGTAGCTCATCTTTCAACCCACACATTCACATTTGCTCAGGCAATAACTTTATGTAACTGCTGGGTGGACACAGATCAAATCAGCCCTCTAGATAATAATTACTCTATTGTCTACTCTATTCTGGCATCAAATTGCAGAAACCAAAATGGTCTGCACCCAAATATTCAACCCAACTTCCCATACATGAACTCACTTCACTGAAACCTCCAGTCTTGAACAACATCTAGCTTCAAAACGAAGCCAAATATTTCACTTGGCTAAGGGAACCGATGACAACAAATTTTCTCAAAAGAGAATTGAAGGCACAAGATAGAATTCAAACTGTTTAGGCTGAAAATAGCCTCCTTATTTTGATTTCATATTTTCATAAACATAGAACTCAAAAGGATTCATGCACATCCGCTGCTAACATAGAAGTAGGGGTTCGAAAAAAAAAAAAAAAAACAGTAGACAATGCATACATAACAGACCGAATACCTCATATTGTCCTGTACAGGTATTTCTACAAATTTATCAATTGCTGGATCCAAGGATTTTTTTCCATGAAGTTTCAGCGTCCATCAGAAGGTGTGAATGAATCAGCAAACCCAGTTGGACATGTTGGAAGACTTCCTTGGCTATCATCCAATCCACTTGCACTTTTGTCCTCGAATTCTTGCCATTTCTTCAGAGCCTGAGGGAGGTTCATCTCAAAATCGATTCTCCTAGAATCATCCTTATCTAAATCTTTGGGCTTCCATTTCTCAACCAAAGGTGCCAAAACATTGACAGCATGGCCCATATCAGGTCGTTGAAATGGTTCTCGTGCAGTGCAAGACCTGCTAGTTCAGCAACAGTGCAAATACTTTCAAAAGTTTCATCTGTGACTTCCAGAATTCCATTTATAGCCCTCATTAAAGATTCTTTGTCTGAATTCATTCGGCGAAACCATGATACCAAATGCATCCTTTCCTCAAGTTCATTCTCATCGAGTGCCCTCCTTCCAGTAATAAGCTCCATCAACACAACACCCAAGCTATATACATCTACTTTCGTGGTGATTCGCCCAGTAACTCTCTTTTGATGGCTGGCTATCTTCCATCCAAATCATCACTCACATGAGTTTGAAGCTCCCCAATCCAAACAAGGATCCATTGCCTTCTCTACAGGTATCTGTCCTTTCGCAATATTTCAAACAAAAAGACTGTGGCAACAGCCCTACCCTCCAGAAAGATAAAGACCTCCATAGAGAATCAAGGGGAATACAAACCAAGCATTAATGTTCCTCAAAAATAGTAAAAAGTCCACAATGAATGATGAGGATGACTTATGGGATCGTGAAGTGAGTGTATGAATTTATGTATCCACGTGGGAAGTGGCTAACAACCATGATAAAAGGGTAAAGGGTATTTACACAGCCCTTGCCAGTTAACCAATTATGAATATATTAAGGTTAAAGCGATATTTTCACACATTTCTTTGTATATATAATGAATCAATATAGGCTGAGGAAGTGAAGTTTGACCAGCTCGAAGTAATGGAGGTGTAGAATTAATTGGATGAGGCATATGAACCTTTTCATGAAATTTTATTTGATGTGTTCTTATATCATTTGGAAATGCAGTCTCTGTTCCACCATCTATATGGTCATCAGGATCTAATTGTTTTATAGTATATACATTATGTGATTATTCTCTTCTTGAATGGTAATGAACCAAACCTATAGCCATTCTGTATGGGCACCAAATCTCTGCCTACAGTTTATATATATCTAACCAGCATACCATATTTGGACCTGCAGTAGTATAGTTGCTTCATAAAAGTTGTTTTACAGAAAGATGAAAAAAAATAGACAGAATTTAAGAGATCAAGCCCTCAATATCAGATTGTCAAATGTTGTGTCACCTTGGGAAGCTTAAATTCATGAATTAATTTGTACTTATAGCCTACTTAATTCACCAACGCGGATATTTTGTGGAAATGAATATCTAGGCTATGTTCTCTGTTTCATTCAAGGATCTTTGTCTCTCAATAATGGCCACAAGGCATATGCCTAGAATGCATATCTTAGTGTAAATTACGCTACAACACTGTTTAAAATTGGTGGGATGCTTTGTCCTCTGGAGTAACCTGCACCCAAGAAACTAAACGACAACACGGAGGAAATTTCTTAATATATCAATCGAAGGCAACGATCTAACTTTGTATGATACTAAGTTATCTTCCTTCAAAATCAATTTTGAGGACTCTGATCTAGATTACAAGTCTGGGTGCAAAATTTCTAAGAGCTTCTCTGCTCACTATTACTCGGCATACATGCAAGGATGGGTTTGTTTGTTGGGATGATAAACCCAATGCAAATGTCAGTAGCGGGAAGCCATTACACCCGCTCCATCTAAAATAACACAACCTCTGGTCTGTCATATGATCCATAAACTCATTGCATTCTAGTTAACATACAGTTGAGTAACAGCATCGGTTCACACCTTTTGATGGACTACCGATCAAATAGGCCATGTATGGTTGTACCACATTTTCAATTAGATGCCAAGATTATGATAGGCATTCTCATATTTGTTTGTACGGTCTCTTGACTGAAGGAAAGGAAATGGAAAAAGGGATGAGATCTGGTTCTGAACTGTAGAAGCTAATTACATCAAAGTGACCAAGCATCCTTTACCAACCCAGCTATCAAAACACCACATCACCTATCATGAATATGTAAGGGTTTCATAGTTGCACTACTCTCTTGTTAATTCAGTAAAAGAGGAATTATTTCTCTGACTCCTTCAGAGGGATCCTAGTACAAATATTCACATGCTCAGAGAATCACTGTTAGGACATATGAATAATGCACCAACTTGAAATATTTCCATTCATTATTATTTTGTCCAAGCTATTATGTATTCTTGTAGTTCGTAACCTACAAGTTGAGTTTATACCTGATAGAATTTGTTAGAAAATGGAGTAAGTTTACTCAATTAACATGGAACGTGAATATGTTCCAGCTTGTATCAAGGTTTGTAGTCTTATATAGGCATAAAAAGGCAGATTGTAGACCTAGCTGAAACCAATCAACTAGAGGGCGGTTTCCAAGAGTACTAGCACCTAGGTGTTGTATGTGCCTAATTGAAACCACGTGTTCAAGTGAGTGACAATTCCAAAACGTTTGAACTGTAGAATCATGAGTTCATCACGACGCTATAACTCGAATTGTTCAACAATAGGTTGCTAGCAATCAAAAGTGAGGGTGCACAATTTCACATTATTTTTTTTGACAACCTATCTTGACACAAACACACTGGTAATTTCCAATACTGCTTCAAGTCTCAATAAAGCCAAGCAATCTATAAAGCAGAATTTGAAAAGAAATGTTTTTGGTGATGAAAAATACAAAGTGTATGCGAAGAGAGAATTGGATAGTGGCATATAATTTTTTTTTTTTAATATGGTATCAAACTGGGAAGACCAAAATCTCAAGTACAGGGAAAACAATTTGAATGGGTGCATATGCTACTCTGCTCTGATTCGAAACTGATCTGGTCTGAGGCTAGACATTGATGGTGGCAGTTTTTGAGTATCTGTTTTGAAAGCATACAGATCCAAGAAGGCTGCAATCTGCAATCTGTTATATAGGCCGCCATGATCTGAGCATAGTAGCTGTTGGATAAGGGGCCAAAATTGTTGTTATTTTGAATCACTATGTTTGAAAAGAATTTTGTTAGCAATGGAAATCATGCACAGATGTGAATCCAAAGGGACACAATATTCACAGGTAATATTGTGAAAATTTTCCAGCTGTTTCATTTATTTTTCAGTGGAAGGAATCCAATTTCTAGATTCAGAAGGGCCAGAGTACAAGCAGAGACTTTTTTTCTATTTGAGGGTTTTCTAGTTCTTTTAGATTTTTGGTAGGGTTTACACAGATTTCGTTTTTCAATGGAAAATCCATTAGAAAAATATTATGCCCTCAAATTCCACATATGGAAAGTAAAAAAAAAATTCGGATGCGGTTGATGAACAAAAATTTGTAGGGAATAGTAAATTGGGATGAGAAATCATTTATAGATCCAAATAAATCAATGGAAAGGAAAAGCAAAGATTATAAAGCCAAAACCATTATTGAACTTGCCTTCTCAGATTTTGAGTTACACCATGTAGATGTGGAAAATCATCCAAGGAAATCTGAGATGGTCTGAATAGATTGCTTAGAGAAAATGTAGTAACAAAGTTTTCTCTAAAGCTTCAGTTATTTAGAAGCAAGATTGCTGTCAGAGTCACTATGGTCACGTAAGAAATTTGAAATCTCTCATTAGATAGATAATAGAAGTCAATGTTATGATAGATGAAGAGAATGCTGAAGTTATTTTGTTAAACAACCTACCTTCTAAATTTAGCATTGTCATTTTTATTCTTACATCAATGCTATTAGAACTGGGCTGGTCATTAATGAATTGGTCAATCCCAAAAATGTGAATCAGATCTAAACACCGGCAGGAAAAATCTCTCGGCTTCTTCCAGTACCATATAAAAAAAAATGAGATAGGTCTAAGCACAAGGAAAATACACACAATTAACACAATATGATATTATAAAAAATCAGTTGAGTAATTATTACAATGAAGTAGGGTTACTCATTGACCAAGTCATGAATGTGGGTAGACTGCTTTAGAAAAAAAAAAATTTACAAAAACATAAAAGTCTGTAAGTGACTCTTTTATTATTAAATGTAAGCCTTATTCTCTCAACCACCCAAGCAAGACCTAGACCCAATTGACGTAACATTATATTAAATTTTAAGTAATCAGATGATTTCCACATTTAATGATGACTCTGCTAACTATCACCTTCAGGATTGACAGCCAACTTCAAAGTGTACAGTTACAAAACTTACAGCTAGAATTGACATGTGCATGAAAGATAGACTTTTGTGTTTGGTACTAAGGTTGATATATTGGCTCTAGTCACCTGTGTTGAGAGACGGAGCATATATTGTAATAGCATAGCTAATTGATGAATTGTCCGATGAAATCGTACTATTATTTATGTTATATATATATACACACACCAGGGACATACGAGGGATCAAATTTCTTGAAAGTGCAAACCTTTTTTCAAGTTTTTCACTCTAAAAGAAGTTTGCACCTCAAGAGATTTGATCCTCTCGACACTTTATAGATCCATTGTCAATTTTCTCCTCACCTATTATAATCCTTCAAAAAAATTTAAATGTCAGACTGGGCTGTTATTCCATGTGCGGTCTATCGTTACTCACAACCCAGTTATTTTTGCATGGATCACTGCAGTTTTGGCACAGACTTTTCTTACAAGAACAGATGTTTTTGGGCTATTTCTAGAGACAGGATGAAGATTGCTTGGCTTTGTGATAATGGGTGCACCAATATATCTATAACACACACTCCACAAATATATATATATATATATATATATAATATATATATATAATTTTGTCCCAAACTTATGTATTTTGTAAAGTAACAATTGTATATTATGGTTATTAATATATATAATTCATACAATAACAACTATTATATATCATTTGATAGATATTTATTATAGCTATATATGTTAAGAAAAAATAGAGAACCAAGAAAATGTAAAATGGTATAATTTAAGTGTGCTGTACTGGGTTCTTAGCTAATAATGAAGATTCAGTATTGGCAAAAAAATTTGGATTTGTCTACAATTTCTTTCTCTCCTATACTGTATGAAGGGTTTCAAGCACGCTGAAAAGACTAAGGCCCTTCAGCATGCAGATACTGAAATGAAATAATTCGCTTATTTGACTAAGATAGGAATAATATTCTCAGATTATGCACAAAAATATTGATGTTTGTATTGATCATAATAAAGCTAATCACTATAGTTGTATTACATTGTAGCTCCAATTACAGGGGATTACATATGACAGGTCTTGTTTGTGGTTTGATTCAAAATTTCAATGCAAAAGAGAATATAATGTTTAGGTAGTGCTAGTGGACCATAAAATTTATTGGCATTTTCAATGATGAATTAAACAATCGAGATAGGTTAAGTAAGAAGGAATTAAAGCAAATCATGAGAATGAACAGGTCAATGAAGGCTCAAATCTTTCATATAATGAAAGTCCTACAGCAGGTTCCTCTCAACAGTAAACTCATGGGATAAAGTCCAACCACCAATGTCTAGTGCAAGAGCAATTCAAACAAATAGAAGATGCTGAAAATCATATCAATAATCAGAAGCCAAAAGGATCACTTATATGACATAATTGAAAACACCACCAACTCTCCTCTCTAACAACATATGGAATCAAACAATCTTGCAAATGTTAGATCTTGGGCCCAGATATACGTTGAAAATCATATCAATAATCAGAAACCAAAAGTATCATATATACGACATGATCAGAAAAGCACAACTAATTCTTCTCTTCAAACAACATATAGAATCAAACAAATGTACAACTATAAGATGTTGGGCCCAGATATAAAACATTAAATGCACTTTAATATACCTTTGTTGACAAAAACCCTAAACCATGCACTCAAGCAATTGTCAAAACAAATTACTCATCTATTCCTTGTCTAAGTCTTATTTGGAATATTTCTTGGAATCAATCAACGGTCAAATGTTTCAGCAATAAACAATGCCCATTTCACGGCTGCCACTGGCCAATTTGTAGTTTTAAAAGAATTTTATTGCAACTTAATCATTTAACTGACATTTACAAAAACCTGTTAATCCAAGGTTGCATAGATGCTCACCGTAATGTGAACAGTAACCTCTTGTAGCTGCCCCACACTAAATATCAATTAGGTGTTAAAAATTCTCTTCTAAATGGTGCTCAAATCAATGCAATTTAACTGTGATGGGCTAGAGGAGGCTATATTTCGACCATGATATGAGGGCAATGTAATTTCAAGAAGGGGAGGCTTATAACATACCCACATAAGGGGTATATGGCATTGCTATCTGGCAGTGATTTACAGTGACTATAATTACTACCAAATATGATCTCCTATTATTGGCTAGTTGAAGCTATTATTCCAACCACAATATGTAAGGAACTGAATAAAAACCGATCTCCTCCAGGGTATCGAGTGTCTGAATTGAAATTTGTAACATTGCTTCCTCGAGAGTGTCTCCAGACACTGTTGGACTGGAACTGGAACTAAGGGGACAATTATCATGCATTGTTCCTTAGGTGGATGATGATCTTCGCTCACCATCAGTGTAGGAGCCTTGAAGGCCTCCGTGCATGGTTGTGGTGAAAGAAAAGGGGCTCTCTCCCTCTCTCTGTCCCTGTTCAAATAGAATTCCATCAATCATGCACCATCCTTCCTGGGGATTGATTTTCTAACGGTTTTGCACCAATTCCAGGCGCCAACGAGATGGGGGACCGATCCTCCAAATTTTAGCAGCGAGGCATAACAATGGGGGGTGGGGACTGCGGATATTTTTTTTTTTATTTCCTCTTCCCAGGATTGAAAATCATAAATGTTTGCACTAATGAGCTCACATATTTATAGGATGTTTAATATAACTGTTTGCAAAAGTCGGTCCAGATTTTTTTTTTATTTCTATAATATTATTTATTCTGTCTGGTATTTTACAGGCGCATTTAGGTTGAAGCAAAACACTAGCTCTGTCATATCCCCAGGCATTAAGCCATTGGACTGCTATTGAAACATTTTGACATTCAACTTTTTCTGGATTTTCAACTATTTAGTAAGAATTTGATTATGGAATAGCTATTTAGTGGGCTTTGGGTCCAGATTTTGAACCAAAGCTCTGATACCATATGTAAGAACCTGATTCCTATTATTAGAGCCTCAATCTATTATACACTAACAGATCTATTTTTTTTTTTTATTTGCAAGTAATAAAAGGAGTTTGCTGACCTTCTCACAAAGCTTTAAACATTTAACATCTTATCATTTTATCATA